>CAJNJA010007739.1:0-15927 GCA_905231915.1 Symbiodinium necroappetens
AAGGGAACGTCCACCCTGGAGAAGCACTGGGAACAGCCAGCACCCCCCCAGGGCCGTCCCTGAGCGCCCCCGAAGGAGCGGCAGGTTGACTTGAGCCAAAATGGCTACTCTCTCTCTCTCTCTCTCTCCCTCTCTATCTATCTACAGGTATCTACCTATCTAATAATAATAGTAATAAAAGTAATAGTAATAATAATCATAATAATAATAATAACAATAACAATAACAATAACAATAACAATAACAATAACAATAACAATAACAATAACAATAACAATAACAATAACAATAATTATATATATATACACACATATATATATATATATGTCTCTCTCTCTCTCTCTCTCTACCAGGTGCCTCTCTCTCTCACACATCTCTTCGCACCCAGGGCGCCCTCCCCCCCGGCCCCTCCTTGGAAGAACGTTCCAGAAGCAAGATCATCTCACAGTGAACCGTGTGTGGGAACATGTCCTCAGGGTGCGGGGCAAGGCGCTCTTTGTTGTGCCACGCAGGATGTCTATACGCTTCCAGGCTTCGACTGGCTTTCAGGTCTGCAACGCTCATGGGTCTTCACTGAGCCAGGGGAGCGCTGGGCCATGCACCACTGCGACGGCTCGCAGAGGAATGAAAGGATCCTGCGCATCCGGCTGGGGCTTTGCAAAGCGATCACCCCGACAGCTGCGGCGGCTGACGGCTGCGGCTGCGGCATGCGACATGAGAAAAGAACGGCCGCAGAGCTGCTGCGGCTGCCAGCTCCTCGTCGCTCTCGGAGGGCATCGTCAACTTCACAACGTCCTCTGACTCTGCAGTGCGAGAGAGGTCTGCTAGGGACCTTTTCACATACACATCCGGTCGGACCCCTTTCTCTCTCTCTCTCTCTCTCTCTCTCTCTACGGGGCTGACCCCTCTCTCCCTCTCTCCGTCTGTTCTGTCCTCCACCAGCGAGTCGGGGTTGCAACTCACGTAGACGATTCGCGACCTGGCGAGAGGTGACCAGAGAGGTGACCCTGGTTGTGCTCCGGCAAAGTTCCTCTCACAGTAGATGGTAATTAGCATGGATCAGTAGGCAAGTGAAGGTATAGGTTTACGGTGTGTAGGGCATCATGTGAACCTCGATCTCGCACATGCGCAGCTCTGAGGCTCCCGACAGCTGAGGGCAACCCCTGGCAAGTGCTCAAGGTAGAATCCATTTGGGGCTTCAGGATTCAGCTGGCTGGGAAGGAAAAGCCGAACTCGGCGCGCCTCAGCGCGCGCAGCACCGAAGAGTGTAGCCCCGGGCGAGGTGGGTCGACGACCTGAAAACTTCAAAGTGCACGAAAAGAGCAAAAACCCGCAACACGTTTGAAGCCATCATTGCTATGCCTGTCACAAGCACCATCGGAAGCGACATCACGCTCAACTTCACCATAATAGTACAGTAACTACTCTGTCGTCACCACCACCACCACAACCACCCAGAAAAAAGGCGGCCATGCACGGTCAACACTTCCGGCACCTGGTTTGCCACAGGAGCACCATTCCCACCCGATCATGCCAATTGTGAACATACAACAAGGTGAGCGCCCTAAGTCACTCCACCCCCGCAACAGTCAGCCCACCCCAAGGTGACGGTGTGTGGATCGCCGAAAGGCACCCCAGACCCGCAAAAGGCACCCCAGGCAAAGTGAATCCCCAAGGTGACGCGTCTGCGGCGTCACCGCTTGAAACATGTGCGCAAGGCGTTGCTGCAATAAAGGCGTCTCTGTTGAGGCATCAAACATGTCTGAATTACAGAGTAAACGCCTCGATTTCGTCAGCCACAAAGCACAACAAGAAAGAGCCATTCTCCATGTGCAGGCAGACCCTGAAGACGTAACTACTGCAGCTCCGGAGCCTTTTCCCCCAAGTCAACACGTGGTGGACTTGTTTCAAGGAAGTCATAACATCCAGTCGTTTCCGCAAGTAAACGCTTGGCTTCAGGCATGTAGAACAAGTCCGCTGTAGTGTCGTTGTACTGAGACGAGCACTGATAACACTACAAATTCCAGAAACCAGAAGGCCTAAAAATCATGGAGTGCCGACGTGAAACCAGTGTCCCACTCGCATTTTCATGCAGAGCCGCAGGCTCCCAACACCAAAAGCTCCCCCCAAATCCCCCAGGCTCCACACCGCGCAGACCTCAAGGCTTGGATCCAGCCTGAGAGTCTCAAAATCCCAGACGGAACAACTCTATCTTCGGGTTTAGGGTTTAGGGGTTTGGGGGTTTAGGGGTTCAGGAGTTTAGGGGTTTAGGGTTCTTTCAGCCTGTCTCACTATTTATTTCTTGGTCTTCTTATGGCAGGAAAGGCAGGAATAGCAATAGCTTGCGGCCGCGATAACACCCATGTGTAGCAAAAAAACCCAACACTCCAACACTGTCTCAAAAAAACGGAGAACAGGCGCTGTGGTGTCACATATGAGTACCTGGCTGACAGGCCTAGCAAGAGTGCGACTAAACTCCGAAATCCTAAGTCGGCTGGCGGCTGCAAACTTAATCATCAGAGTCATTTTTCGTCATGTTTGGACGAAGGAATAGGGACAATGATCCAAAACATCAAACTGAGGACCGGGCCCCTGGAGGACTTGGGGTAAGACATCTTCGGCCTTTCCCACCTCGGCTTCTTCGCCGCTGAGACAATCCCTATGCAGCGGATCCGAAATTCTGAGGCCTGAAACCCTGAACCCAAAGCCGCCCGGAAAACCCGAAAGCCCCATAAAGACCTCCAAAGTTTCCTTAACGCCTTGTAACTGCATTTCCGCCTCTCCATCCAACGAGAGAGGCCCCAGCAATCCACTCGGTGTTCTCCACCTTGTTCAAAGCCTCGGCAACTCATTGAAGGCAACGCAGGTCGGCACGGGCGTTGGAGTTCACCTGTGGTAGGGGGTCGCTCCACGATCATAAAGGAACTGGAGTGTTTTTAACCTATCTTCCTTGTGACAACCATATGTTACATAGGTTGCATTTCTGTCGATCCCTGCTTGCAGCCCCCTGACACTGTTTAAGCTTCACGTTTCAGGGCTCCCTGCTTGGATTCCACAGCGTTCTGAGGGCGGCACAGCGTTGGCCTTCGCAGCCTCCACGGCCTGTAACGACAAAAGAGCCACTGCGCCAAGCTGCAAAGAGAGCACGAACAGGCGCAGCAACACCCCCAAATGTAAGGACCCGCCCCGGCTTTTTGATGTGCGTTCATTCTCGGAGTTCTCCTGATCCGAAGAGCCACAAGCGGAGATGATGCAAATCTGCTTGGGAACCCCAATATATGGCTATAGATATACTGATATACAGACAGTGCAAAGGAGCCAGTTTCCAAAATTGTCGTTTAGGAGCGGGCTTTGCCTCCGGGATCAGCTCGATGCCAATGACCCGGCGACAGCGGCGGCTGGCACAGAGGCCGATGGTGCCCACCTGAGGCAACGCACCAATCACGGCTGCTCAAGGCTAGAGGGTGCAATAGAGGGGCCTGAATCCTTTAGCATAGCAGGAGCTTTGCGGATATACTATATTATCTGATTCTGCTACTGTATAAACTACATACTGTATTTGGGGATGTACTAGATTCTGCTACCGTATAAAAAGTGCAACTATTGTATGGGCTCTGGATTGTTGCCCTTGGGGCCGGACCCCGCAGCAGACGTCCAGCACTGCCACGTCCTTTTTTGTGCGTCGGGCAGATTCCGGGCTGTATATGGGAAATTCAGGCCCCAATTTAAGTCCCCAATATAGTACGGCACTGTGGGAATCGGGGTTCCGGAGTTTGGAAGACTGGCGCTGAAGGCTTCTTCGTGCGAATGTCTTAGCTCTGGGAGCATCGGACCCTTTAAGGCGCCGAGGTGCGTTCTGCGGCCTCAGCCACTCCAGGGCCCGCTCATAGAGCAAGGCACAGGTGCTGCTGTTGGCCTTATAGCGAGAGCACGAAAAGACCTAAGGCCCTCTCTCTCCGGGATTGTTTTTGTTTCATGGCGTCCCCCTTTCGGTCCCATCTTCCCATCTTCCAGCTCGGTCTTTGCCCGGCGCCTGGTAGAAGGAGAGAGGGCCGATGTTGAAGCTGAGCCCAAGGAGCTGCATCCTTTAAAGGAAAGGAAAGGCCCCGGGCCTAGGCCTAGGCCCCTCCCTCCGCTTCTCTCTCAAAGAGGTCTCAGAGCTCTCAGGGCCTGAGCTGGGCATCGCCGTGGATGTGCATCAGGGGAGCTCCCGGCCGCGCCGCATCGGAGATCTCGCGGCACAGAGCGGTTCCAAAGCCCAGTTCCAAGTTTCTTTCTTTTTTCCCGTGGCTTCAAAGGATCCGATGCCTCGTCGTTGAACTGCAGGTAGATGGACACCACGTTGATCTGCAGCTCGGCCTGAACAGACCGCGCCGCGCGGAGAGACCGAGTCGGCAGGGCTCTCTCTCCCGCGCCTTCGTCAGCGCCGCGATGACCTCTGCGGCCAGGGCCTCGCGCTGGGCGTCCTCCAGCTTCGCCGTCTGCACCTGCCACCGTGCAGTGATGACTTCCGACTTTCATCGTCTATGACGCGTGGCCAAAACGACCGCGATTGCCACCACTATGTTTACTTCTTGAGGTTACGCTGCTGCCGCGGTTGCCGCTTCTACACTTTCTTCTTCATCTTCACATTCCACTGCTACTACTTCCGGTTCGCTCGCTGTCCTGATTGCTATTGCTGCCGCTGCTGCTCGAGATGACGCTGACAAGTGTGCTTGCTTCGAATGTCACTCTCTGAGGTGCCAATCCTGCTCACCAAGCGGTTGTTCCTGACAACGGCAGGGCAGGTTGCTGACACTTCGGGATTCTTCGACTCACGCTACTTGTCTCACGCACCATCACAAAGATATACAAGGATGGCTCATGCTACTCGTGGTGCTGGTCTCTCTGGTCTTGCCCGTTGTTCTGGCTCTTACTGCGTCGATTCTCTGTTGTTCTTCTGCTCACTTGACACACATTGTCACCGTTCTTGCGCTTGCTATGGTTACCAGCCTGGTACGCTGTAAAGCTCCTACTCTTCGCAAGCCAGTGGCCCCGTCAACACACGTTCTATGGATAGTTACAGTAGAAGACGAAGAGATGTGGAAGTAGCATGCTTACTACTATCAGCACGAGCATTTGTGCCGCTTGCAGTATATGTACTCTATGCCTCTATGCTTCTACTGGTAGCATCTGAAATTAGCAACACATATCAACACCATTACGACCAAGCCCTCGAGACCAAGCCGTAAAACCCTTCATCCTGAGTGCAGGCTTCGTCTTATGCCAAAGCACTGGACAGGATGCTCTGAGCGCGGCTCCATGACAAGGAGCTCTTCTGCGGTGGACTGCCGAACCATGACCTCTCTTTCGTCAGCTGCGCGTGGTTAGGTTGCGGTTCAGGATTCCACGTCAAAGACTGAGGCTCAGGTCCCAGGATCTAAGGTTGAGTTTGTGCATTTAGAAGCAGAAGACAGAAGGCAAACTCATGTGGTCACAGAGAGGGAGACAGAGAGGGAGAGACAAAAGTAGGGACGGTGCCCTGGTGCAGAAGAAATCCGGAGCTAACGCAGGGCGGCGAAGGCCCGACAGAGCGATTCGGTGGTAGGCAAACGCTCAGGCTGCGCGAAGACGAGTTTGCCCATCAAAGAACCCGGAAGTTCGATCACGTGGGCTTTAGCATGGAAGTCAAGGATTTGTGACTTGCGCCTCTCCAGAAACCCACATACAGGAGCCTCTCTTTCAGTTTCAGGGGCCCCGGCCATCCGCCAGTAGCCCTGCTGCCAACCCTTGCCGCGCTCGAAGATGCTGAAGGCGGAGGCCCTGAGGAAACGACGCTCAGGTTCTGGGTGTGGGGTGTGAGCGCTTCGCATTTGTGGGAGGGGTTTCAGAGCTTGGGCTTTAGGAACAAGACTTCTGGCATGCGGGTGTTTTCCCATGGTATGCGAAAAACTTGTTGGATGTATTGACATGCCGCTTAGACTTCACGATCACAGAAGGCGCACGGCACGAAGCATCGCCACAAGCAGAGCACTGCCGGGGCCTCACGCAGTCGCGGAGGGCCTGGCGACGGGCGAGGACAGGTCGCCGGAAAGGCTCCGAAAAATGATCTGCAATTCTAGTCAGTACTATATTACTACTATATACATCTATCTATCTGTATATATATATATACATATACATATATACATATACATATATATATATATGTACGTCTTGTTTCTGCAGACGATGACGGCCTTGCACAGCTTCTTCATGGCCACAGGTACCAGTGGCCTGGGATGTCGTCTGGAATCACGGGGCTGCGTCTCCCCACATAGCCTTGCTTCGCTTCTCCGTCGTCTCCATTTTGTCGCCCACGGCAAGTTTCTTGAGAACTACTCTCGGCCGCAGCAATGCAAGGCATGAGGGACCGTCACTGTATGATAAGTCTATGATAATATCCAGATCATGGTGACTCCTTCATTTGCTTTCGGCTCCCTTGCATCGCTCTGCTTTTGAGGCCGATCCTGGGAGCTACGCGTGCAAACGCCCGGCTGTACGCCTCGCGTCCAAGTCCCGAGGTCCTTCAAAGGACGTCGGTGGAAAAACGCGCGCTCTGCGTGTTGTCCGCCCGGCGAATTAAGTAAAGCTCGGCAGGGACTGGAGTAGCTCAGCAGCCCTGCTGCACTTCCTCCTCAGCTGCGCCTGCACGGGTACTCTCAAGGAACAGGAGCCTACTTCAGCGCGAGATCGAGGCACATGATGGCGCAGGTGGTGCGTAGGGTCTACATGAGAGCCTGAATTCTCCAGACCCACCCACCCTGACTGTTTACCCTACCCTAAACCCTATAAACCCTAAACCCTAAATTCTGTTGTTCTGAAGCACTCCTCCCCATCCCAAAAAACGTTGAGGCCCCGGCCCTGTGCGTCTGGAGACTCGAAGCCTCGTCTGAGCCGCTCCTCAGACGAGACCGAGGGCTCTAAAAAGGGTTCTGTCAGGGCTACTATAAGGGCTACTATAAAGGGTACTTTAAAGGTGTACTATGAGGGGTACTATAAGGGCTTCTATAATTAAAGGGTACTATAAGGGGGTACTCTAAGGGGGTACTACAAAGGGTACTATAAGGGGGTACTGTAAAGGGAAACTATAAGGGCTACTATAAGGTAAAATTGTGGCGTTAAAGGTGGCCAGGGGGTTAGGGTTCTATTGAGTCTACTCTACAGCTTGGGGGAGGGGTAGGAAAGAGGAACAACATGGCCAGCTTCTTATTTAGCTGCCCCTTGATGGATCCTGATATTGAAGTATGCGAAGCTGAGGCTCGGAGAATGAGGCTAAAGGGGAAATCACCAGGACCATCATCATCATCATCATCACTGGAAGGAGACGAGGACGAGGATTCAGGGGGAAGCAAGAGAGTTCGCGCATCTAAACATTCCTCTTGATACAAGACGGTTCAGGCACTTGCTAGTACAAGCAGACGCCTCTTGTGAGACTGAAAGCTCGGCCACAGAAACAGTGGTTCCTGGAGGACAGCGAAGATGGCACGGCGGACTTCCTGGTTGACCTCAGCCAGAAAAGACAGGCAGGGTAAAGACAACCGAGGTCATTCTCAGCCTGGCCCTGTTCATGAGTTATGAACTATAACCTGATATTGCTTACGACTCTTGGAACTCTTTCAAGAAAAGAGATCGCAACGACTCCTGTAGCAAGGCGAGCTCGCTTATCCTCTCGCTTCTGATCATCTTCCAGAAATCCGGGTTCACTGCCAGCCGGCTGCGCGCAGGATGTTGGAGTGTAGCAAAAGCCCCCCAACAAAAAAAGAAAACGTAGCTCCACCTTCCTGCTTCTTTACTGGCCACAGACTCACTTGGCTGTGGGATTTCTCGGAGCCGTCGCCTGGGCCCTCGGCCCCCTCGGCACGGCGTAGGCTCAGCAAAGCAGAGACGGCGCGGAGCTCGACAGCTGGACTCTCCTTGGGAGATCCATTCCGGATAAGGGTTTAGGGTTTAGGATTTAGGGCTCAGGGTTTAGGGTTAGTTTAGGATTGCTCTTTGGGGTCCCTCTTCGGATTTCTTGGGGCCTCGGATTTTTCGGGCTGCGGGGATGGGGCTCAGCGAAACTCTGAAAGACCCAAGAGCCCAAGAGCCCTTTTGAGCCTCTCTTGGATGCCACGGCTCTGACTCCAGAACTGCGCGGAGCAGCCCTTCCAGGCATTGCTCGCAGTCGGCGATACGGACGGCAACCTCAAGAGATCATAAGTCCTACACCAACCCTAAACCCTAAACCCTAAACCTTAACCAACTAAACCCTATTGGCCCTATTGGACCCCGAGTCAGGATCATGGGGCGTTTGAACGCAAGACAGCAGCACGAGTTGCACTATCACAAAGGCTCTGCCACCTCCTGGCGCCCCACACTCCACAACCCACGAACGTTTCTAGAACACCTGAAGCCCCTAGGCCCCAAACTTAAACCTTAAGAGTTGTCAACAGCAACCCTTACAGGAACCCAAACCCATAGGAGCCCTTAAAGGATCCCTGAAAGAAACTCTTCAAGTCCTTTAAAGGGAAGCTCCTGCAAAGGGCCGGCTGCCTCGTCGAGGCCGGAGAGGATGGCCAGGGCTCCCGTGGCGGCGATCTGCTGTCGCTCGATCTGCGGGGAGCGGGAGGGGGACAGGTGGGTTTAGGGTTTAGGGTTTAGGGTTTAGGGTTTAGAGGGGACAGGGGGTGGCTTCGGGGCCTCAGAGGCCCCGAAAAGGGCCTCTAAGAGGGTTGCTACAAGTAGCAAAGGCTGCAAAGGCAAAGAGACTTAAGGCTCTAATGCGCATGTTACAGTGATTCTAGTGTCTAGGTCAGGACTCTGAGGCATCCTACACCCTAGCCGCGCCTGCTCAGGGTGGAGGCCAGAATTAGAAACTGTTGTAAAAGACACGGTCAGGATATGCTGCGGTGATTGTCTCCCATGTTACGTGTAGCATCCGTGCTGCAATGCCCTCTCGCTTGCTCACCTCTCTAAGTAGTACACTACTGTCACGAAGTATAGTGCATCAGGCTACCACTAGGACTTCCCTCTTGCTGTCCTGCAGATCATCGGCCTGGGTCTGCTTAGCAGCAACAAACAGCAATCATGACAATGCCATCAGGGGCCTCAACAGGTGAGATGAAGGAGGATTGATTGAGGATCCCTTGTATAAGGGCCAGTTGCCTTCATCCCTTTGATGTCAGCAACCCCAAAGCAGTTCCAACACACCGAGGCCTCGGATGCACAAAAGGCACCAAAGATCTTCAGCTCGTTTTCGGCCTTGCCCAGGGCAAAGCGCTCGGCCACCTTCCAGGCTTCCACTAAGTCTGCTACTCTCCGTGTGGGTTGTGCTGACGTGGTTCCCCATTGTTGCAGCCACCCTTCGAAGAGTCGCGGAACGACCTTTTTTCGATTTTGTCGCGATGTGTTCTCGACTAATTTATTATTGTTATGACTAAGGAGGCCGAGTTTGTCCATCAGCTGGTGGCAGAGGGGCTTAGAAGGCGGTTTGTCGGCTCCCCTAGAATAGAAAACCCATAGCCGTTGAAACACTGGAACCCTGAACGTCTAAGCCTCTACAGCCCCGAAGCCCTCGGGGTACTGCAGGAAAGAAGTCCCCTCCGTCGAGTAGCCGATTTTGTACTTGGCGTCGATGATACAACTAGCATACGTTGCAGAGCTCTGACCAGTTACCACTAATGCCCCCTCGTAGTCCCTTTCCTGCAGTCTGCACTGCTCCACAACAACCGATTCTAGTTACCAAGGTCCCTGCACAGCCTCTACCCCAAAGCCGTGCTCTAGTTCCCGAAGACCCCAACCTCTAACATCCCGAAACCCGTAATGCCCCAAACCCTTCAAATTGCCTAAACACCCTGAAGCCCTAAAGGGTACACCCCCAAAACCCGTTTGTTGAAGCCAGCTTTCGTGGACAAAACGCCGGGCCTCCTCAGCCATCGTCAGGTTGCACATCGCTTCAAGGCCGGCCCTCTGAACCTCCGGGGGCCGGAACGAGCTTGAGGGGTTTAGGGGCTCAGGGGTCTGAGGTATAGGGTCTAGGGTGAGGGCTCCGGGGTTTAAGGGTTTAGGGTTTAGGGGTCAGGGGTTTAAGGGTTTAGGGTTTAGGGGTTTAAGGGTTTAAAGGCAGGGTTTAGGGTTTAGGGCTTAAGCATGCTTTAAAGCTTTGGGTTTCTAAGGGCTTGCTTTGGGAGGGGTGTCAGCCTGGGTTCTGGGGCTTAGGCTAGAGTTTGGAGCTGGGGGATTTAATTCTGGGGCTTGGGAGGTTGAAGCATGTGCCTCCTCGTTCTCAGAGAACAGCAAGTCCTTGCACTTGCTCCACGCGCCCGACTGCCTCAATGGAGAACTGTACTACTTCTATCGCTTCGAGCAGAACCTTCCAAAGCTGTCTAGTGCTATTCTGCTAGTCGTCTGATCGACCATTCCCCGATAAGCCCAAACTAGCTACGGACTTGTCCCAATCAAGCGTTCGCAGTGGAGTCTCGCGATTCTCCGCGCTGTGCCGAAATCAGTCTTGCAGCCGAGGCACAAGGCAAAGGAACGAAGCTCCTCACTGGAAGAGAGGAGGTTCGTCAAGGCCAGGCAGCCTGGGGCTGGACACTTAGAGGCTAGGGTTGGTTCTTACTTGGTCACCTCACGGGTTTAAAGGGGGAATTGTAAGCAGGCAATCTTTGTCTAGCTTGTTTGGCTCCTCGAAGCCCTGAAGCCTTAAGCCCTGGCATAGCCCGAGAGAGGCAAAAAGTCCATAAAGCCCCCATCAGTGGATCCTTAGACCTTAAATCCTAAACCCCCTAAAGCCGGAACTCCCACATCTTTGCGCCTTCGAACTGCAGCAGTTCGTGCCGGTGCTCCAGCAATGCAAGCATCGGCCTGCCGACGCTACAGAGCCGAGGACCTCTGCTCCTCGTCTTGACAGCGAGCCCATAGATTCCTTGAAAGGAGCCCCCTGTAGCTCCCTTTAAAGGAACACCCCATAGCTCCCTCAAAAGGAACCCCCTATAGCTACAGTTTAAGATTTTGGTTAAGACCATCGGCTCTCTCTGACATCTGCCATTGGCCACAGGCTGCAATTTTGCGGAAGCCAAGTCTGCAAAGAGGCGCCTGACAGCATCAAGCTGCTCCTGATACCTGCAGAGCTGTGCTACTCGCAGGTCTCTTCAGGATGAGGCTTGGATTGATAGCTCTGGGATCTGCCTATCCCTGTCCGAAAATGTTCAGAACATCCAAAGCTCTGCAGCTCAGCTCGAAAATGGAAACACTCAACCCCTTCCAGCTCCTAGAGAACGAAGGCCAAGCAGCTGCAGAAGCTGTGGGTTCATCACGATGAGAATCTGCGCTAACGCCTGCCTGGAGGCTCGACACATGGCCGAGCGACGGTCACACCATCTGTCTATTTCCGCAGTCAAAAGAAGTGTCGTGTCCGCATCCTGTGCAAAGCGGTACGACAGCTTTTCTTTCGCTCGTTCCTTCCTTTTCGATGCGCGCTGATAAAGCCTTTTTTCCGACGTCGTCTAGGCACATCCCAGACATAGCTGCTTAAGGTCAGAGCATGTCGCTTCAGGAGTTTACTTAATTGCTCTTAGCAATGCACCTCTTGGTCTGGCAACTCCCATACGGTCCCTGGAACGGATGAATCTGAACGGTGCCGAGCAGAGAACTACACTACGCACCATCGGAGTAAGTCTTCTGTACCCCTGCCTGGCAGCGTTTCGTGCACCCTCCTCGGCATCCTTGCGACCAGGATCGCGTGATTCCTGCAATCAGAACCCCAGGCAAGTGAAACCCCAAGGAAACATGGCGGCACGTGCAAATTTAAAACTCCCTAACAACGACGGTAGCAATTTCATGAACTTCACATCCTCTTGCTGGCCGCCCAGAGCCTTTCTCGAGACTGGGGGGGGCCAATACTCAACCCATTGGCAGAAAACCCTGGTCCTGGTCCAGGTTCGACAGCCCAAGCAGTGTGCGAACGCCACCGCTGGCCGCCACAATCTTCCTCAACAGCCGACGGCACCCTCACTCTCAGCAAGCCAGAACCCACCCCGGTATCAACCATGAATCAACCATAGACACTGAAGCGCTCTCAACCCTTGAGTCCACGAACTCTCCGAAGCCGTACAGACAGCAGGGAGGCCCTCAAGTACAGCAGCAAACCCTCCGGGTATGTCCCAGAATGTCTCTAACTCCGAGTCAGAGTTCGCCCCAAAGCCAAATGCATGCGAACCTACCTACCTACCTACCTACCTACCTACCTAGACAGACAGACGGACAGACAGACAGACAGACGCGTGCACACGCATACACAGACAGACACACAGAGAGGCAGACAGAGACAGACAGAGGTAGACCGCGACAGACGGAGACAGACGGAGACAGACGGAGACAGAAAGAGACAGACAGAGCAGCAAAGTGAGGCATTTCCGTTGGGAGGGGCCTCTCTTGCTGGTCGGAGCAGAGAAGCTTCAAGGAATCTGCGATGAGCGCCTGGAGAAAGCGTGCTTGGCTGCTGCTGGGCCTTTCTTAGGCGATCTCGACTGGTGACTATAGTGTGCACAGCGAGCGATCTGTGCTGGCCTTCTCTTTGAACAACGCTTTCCTGGACTGGGCCCCCAACCCGAGTCCCCCCAACTTTTTGTTTAAAGCTTTTGTGCCTTCGTTTGCGTGGAGCCCGACACACAGCGGCAGAGCTTGGCCACGAGGGGCGCTGCACCGCCGGCCTCGCCTACGACGGCACGAAGAGCTCAAACGCTTGGACAGCAAAACGCCAACGGCTGCCTTTGTTGACCTGGTGCTTTGACACTTTTGCCAGGGGGGGGGCCAGCACTTTCGTGCGCCGGCAGCACCACGATGACAAAAACAAACTAGGTGTGGGGAGGGATGGGCGGGAGAAGAAATGGAGCACAGGCTTGAGCTGACTTCAGGAAGAGATGCATGCCAAAGAATGATGACTCCAAAACCATCCGAAGTTCCAGGAAACGACAACGAGCCCGAGGAGCCTCGCTCCAGGCACCAGGTCCGGAAGCGTTGGGCCAGCTCGGGGGCACCGGGATCCACCTGTGGGAACATGTCCCCTTCATCTTTCCATGGCAACATACTATGGCAACAGCAGCTGTTTCCCATGTCTCCCCAGGTTTTTTGTTGGTCCGTCGCGCCTCGCCCGATCGCGTTGGCCTGGCAAACCCGGCAAAGCAAAAGGAGGAATCATTTTTTGCAAAGGTCACAGCAAACAGCCGCATCGCACGCTTCACGGTCGGAGACGGAAGGTCGAGGACACCCTTTACTAAGCCACTCTTGACCAACTTGGACCTTGGCTGTTCCTCTCCCGTTGTGGGCCTGGCTTCTGCCGGCATTCGCTCGTAGAATTCCTCGAGCGCCTCCACCAGGGTTTAGCGGAAATAGTTGTCAAATGCTTCCCTCCGGCATCAAAAGAGGTCCTTACATTTCACGTATGTTTCATATTACCACATCAGGCATCAAATATCATGTCCGCTGCAGTCTTCTATGATACCAGCAAGACTTAGGAGGCGCGCTTTTCCAGGGAAGGCTCTTCGGGCCTTGAAGTCCTCACCACTGAGCTCGTCGATCATCGGATTGCCTCTCCAGGACAAAGGCTGACTTCAGGGCCCAACTACATGCGAGTTTGCAGAATCTCAACCCGGGGTCCGACTCTGACACCTGCACGGCTTGGTGTCCGAAAAAACTCACGCGCAACATGTTAGCAGTCCCCCCTTCACAAAATGGGGTTTCTTGTGGAAAAGCAGGAACAAGGGATCAGCCTCTCACCCAATCCAACACCCTCAAGTCTGGAAACACACCAGAGTCCCCTGCACTTTATCCAAAAATAGAAGTCCCAACAAGCCGATTGCCATGTGAGTGTGGGGCTCCCGGCCCGTCTTGATGCGGACACGGTCCTCCCGCGACCTGAGAGCCAATCTGGCATCCTTACGGACCTACCTACCTTCCTAACTTCCTGCCTACCTACCGCATTCATAGATGAAAGGAGTGAGAGAATGGGTGAAAGAATATGGGAACAGGAGAAAGCAAGCGAGCGAGCGTCAGAGAAACACAGAGAGCAAGACGCCTGATACGTCTGCAAAAGCCTCTGAATCTTCACGGCCCCCCGAGAAAGCTTCATTAGGGTTTAGAGTCTAGGGTTTAGGGTTTAGGCTTCATTAGCAAAGTCATACTACGCTTCAGGCAACAGACATCACCGAGTACCAACAACCAAAAGTGAGATTGGCTGTAGAAATCCACGAAATGCATCGCCAACCCGCGGCCTGCACAGGTTGTGGACGAGTGAGGCGAAATGGAAGCCCACTGCCGGGTCCTCGCCCAAGTCCTGGGGCTCTGCATGATGCCGTTGATGATCAGAAAGGATAAATGAATGCTATAGCCAAAAATATGAGCATCATATTGACGACGGTCATGCTGATAGTGAGCATCATCGCGAAGAGGGTGGGGATGACGATGATGACGCCAACGCTGATGGGATGGCGAGAGGAGGAAGATGAACATGACGATGATGGCCCTGGTGGTGAAGGGTTGCGATGATGCGATGGTGACTGTGATGATGCTGCCTGTGGCATGGAAAAAACGGCGAGGCTGACTGATGTGCTGCCGATTGCCCCATATCAGGAGGGGATGGAATTTTGTTTGTTGCAAGTTTTGTCTTTTTTTGTTGGTTGTTCGCTTTCGTGCCTTTGCCAACTCCGTGCATGCCGTTTTCTTACAGCAAATGGTGCAAATCTGGTCTCGGGGTTCCTTTTCTTGCACAACATGCTCGCTGTGCAAGTCTCCGGCTGTGGTGTGGTGCATACGGTTCGTCAGTTGCAAAGGGTTCGATGTGCTGGCGGCATGACTCATTGTAAATAAAACGAAACGGACCACGCAACCTTGAATCGCAGCAGCATGGGGGAAACGATCTAGGGTCTTCCTTTGGACTGCACGAGGCAAGGGGGGCAAGCATACGTCCGGGGTGACCACGAAACGCACCAGCAGTGTGAGTTGCGCATGTATGCATATTTGCATACATATGTATAATTATATATGTACATATACAGATATATAGATATATACATATGTACATATATACATATATACATATACACATATATACATATATACATATATACATATATACATATATACATATATACATATAAACATATGAACATATAAACATATATACATATATACATATATACATATATACATATATACCTATATACCTATATACCTATATACCTATATACCTATATACCTATATACCTACATACCTATATACCTATATACCTATATACCTATATACCTATATACCTATATACCTATATACCTATATACCTATATACCTATATACCTATATACATATATATACTCTCGCTATCTGTCTGTCTGTCTATCTCTCTATCTATTTATTTATCTACTTATTTATCTACCTATCTACCTATCTACCTATCTTCGTGGCCTAGCTATCTACCTATCTATCTGTGTATATATCTATCTATCTATCTAACTATCTGTCTATCTAACTGATATTTTTGTTAACGCACATCTACCATATCCAATATACAATATACTACGTACTATATACTGTATGCTGAATACTGAATACTATATACTATCTACTATTTATGAACTATATACTATCCATTATTTACCGTCTACTATGTACTTTCTACTGTCTATTAAGTCTACTATCTACTATAGCAGTGCGATTTGTTTGTATGTATGTATATGTACATGTACATGTACATGTACATGTACATGTACATGTACATGTACATGTACATGTACATGTATATGTATATGTACCTGTACATTTACATGTACATCTATATATATACGTATGTATACGTATATGAATATGTATGTGTATGTGTAAGTGTATGTATACGTATACGTATACGTATATGTATACGTACATGTATATGT
>CAJNJA010007740.1:0-15926 GCA_905231915.1 Symbiodinium necroappetens
AGACAGAAGTGATCGGGCACCCCTCTTCCGCTTGGGCATCGGGACGGTGCAAGGTTCACGCTGCTTTGATGCAGTTGCCACAAAGCCCCCAAACTCCCGAAGCCTGCCTTGCCTCAGTAGCAAGTGTGGCTGCAGTGCAGCGCAAGTCTTGCGGTTTCGGGTGGACGTCTGTAAGCTTTATGGTCTACGGTCTACGGCTTCAAAGTTGAAGGTCCAGCTTGCTCAAGATGTAGGGCTTCAAGCTGAGTCTGAACGCCATTGCTGTGCAAGGTGACACAGCACCGCAAGGTCTGTCGAGTTAAGCAGCTTGAGTTTCCCAAGCGCCAAGTTTCAGTGGGGCACAAGCGCTGCTGACTGCATAGAAAACGTGTCCGGAAGCAGAAGAAGCCGAAAAAGCTATCAACACTACATAGGTCACTCTGCGAGGGGATGACATTCAACGTGGTTCGGTTCTGGATCCGCAGGTAAAGCCCCTAAACCCCCAAAGTCCGAACCTTTGATTTTCAACGAATCTCATAGAACCGAGTACTGATACAGTTCTCCATAGCCAGACACCTCTAAAATCTTGGGAAACGTAACCCTAAACGCCTAAACCCTGTGCACCCGAAACCCCTGAACCAATTAAACCCTACACCCGGCAATGCCTAAACCGAAACCCCTAAACCTAAACCGAAACCCTGAAGATTAATGAGAGAATCCGAGGTTCCCACGCGACTTGCTCAACTTGCGGCTGCGTGTTGGGGCACGTGGAAGGACCGCCCCGATCCTGATCCTGCAAGTCTTTAAGCTTCAGGGGGCCCAGCACTTAGGGAGCACGGCTCAGGTAAGGCAACTATAGTTGTCTAAGCTAGTCCAACTTGCTGTGTTGACAAACTTACCAAGTCCCCCCATCATACCAGCACACGCAGGTGTTTTGTTGCCGAACTTCTTTACGAAGAATCCAACGGGTGTTGCGAAAAACTGCTAATTTCTGAACCCTAAGCCCTACACAATGAACTTTCCTGGTCTTGGCTGTTGATTGTCTGAAAGTGAGAGAGACAGACAGATCTGAGAGAGAGCGAGAAAGACAGACAGAGAGAGAGAGGAAACAGACCGGGAGGGTGAGGGAGGGAGAACGCTAAAGGAGTCGGGAGTGTAGGGTTCAGGCCTGAGGGTTGACGGTGGAAAAGATCGGCGCCGCTAGTTCCCAGCGTTTGTTTGCAGGATGGAGATTATGAGTTTCATATCAGCCCGTACTCCATGCCTTAAATCTTCAATGTAGTACATAGCAGAGGGGAAATGTAGGGTAATAGCGAGAGTATGATTAGCAATGATATCCGCTCATCGCCCTCAACGGCAACTCCAAACCCCCGAGGTCAATGAAGCAAAATTTTGGGGAAACCCCCGATATCTGATGGAGTTCTGCCCTTAAAACGGATCCGCTTATGTTTTGGGGGATGCAGAGCTCTCAACCCTAGAATATCCCACATTTTGCAGGATCGGCTGGAGCGGTTTCGGCCTTTTTGCGAGACGTCTGCCGCGGTGGCCCGCCTCACTCGCATGCGACGTGGATTGCTTTAGCGGAAGTTCAACTCGTTCGAAAGAGCCGATTTTTTGTAGGGGTTCAATACCCAGAGGATCTGGTCTTAGGAGTATAGGGGTTTGGGGTGTTAGTGTTGTAGCCCTGACTTTTATTATGCAGATACATGAATAAACGTAACACAGAATCCGAAATAGAAAAAGCAAGGTTTAGGATTTAGGACTAAAGCGCTGCATGAATCCATTCTTGTTTTTGCTATCACTACTACTCGCGAGGCGAGGTAATTACCCTAGATTCCTTATTATCTTGGGCGACCCTGAAACCTAAATTAGAGATCCAACCAGACCACAGCCATTGAAGAACTCTACCCCCATAATCGCATTTGCACTTACAATCATGATGCAACCATCGTGTTCATATATATTATATACTCTATCTATTAATACATATATATACTTCTGTGTATTCATAAATATGTCCCTACCATGACAAGTTTGCTGGTTTCCTAATTTTTCAACAAAAATTGTCTTCAGGGTCCTGTGCCCAAGGTCGCGTCTTGCAAGGTCCACAACGCAGGCTGCTTTCACTGCGGGTCTTTCTACAAGGACGGTTTCAGGGTTGAGTGTCGGGTTTAGGGTTCGGACGAACGGAGACTGTGACTGGTGGGTCCATTTCAGCCAATACGATCTTTTGGCGGGATTGTAGTCTTGGTCTACCTGGAACTATGTCGGCTTATTGGCTTGGTTGTTGACAAACAGAGTGAGTGCAGTGACCTATCTACACTAAGCAACGGTGTTTTAAGATGACGTCTTTTACATGCACATCAACTACATCAGAATTCTCGAGACAGTGTTCGAGACACCCTGAAAAATCTTGAACGTTCCTAGAAAATACCCTTCAGCGACATTCGGTACGAAACTAGAAGGTCCACCAAGTTCACTACCGTTTGGATCTTCCAAGGGGCCAGGCCCTAAACCCTAAACCTAAACCCTAAACCATAAGCCCTAAACCCAAACCCGAAACCCTAAGGGAACAGCAGTAGAGCTTAGGATTTAGGGTTGGGCTGCTGAGCAAGTTTTCTCAACTACACCTTGCAACAGTACTCCTATGGGGTTTAGGGCTTAGGGTTTAGGATTTAGGGTTTAGGGTTAAGGAACAATGGCGGCTACCGTCGACGATTGATGATATAAATCCTGCATTACCCAGAATACTGAATAAGGAGTTTACCATACTTGCCATAGTCTAGGATCCTGAAGGTAATGCAGGATTTATATCATCAACGGTACTATGACCCTAAACCCCTAAACCCATGGGTAGTTATAAGTAGGGTAACTATAGTTATAACCTATATTAGGGGACTTATGACTCCACTTATAACTACCCATGAACCTCCAAGTATCTTTGGTTGAACAGAGTTGTTTGGGGGTCTGTCGGGGTTGAGCTTCCCAAAATCCCTAAACCCTAAACCGTAAAGCCCCCAAATCCCTAAATCCTGAAATTCCATACGCAAACCCTCATAAAGCGCATGCAGACCCGTTCTATACAAACATGTTCACAGCCGATATAAGAAAGTAAAAGCTGAGTTCGCGCTGCCGCCAGGAGTACCGCTTCTGTCGCACCTGGACCGTGGAGCATTGCAAAAGCCAGTGCTGAAGCACATAGAGATTCTTGCCGAGTTTATGCGGTTACACGGGTTTGGTTTTGTAGAAGGTCAGGTCAGAGATTTGGATTTGGAAGCTTGAGATATTCAACGATACAATTGTTCCTTGAGGGTTCCGATTGTGACTTCACCACAAAATGCCCCCAACACCCTATTCTAATTTGCTCGGGCACCTATAAAACCTTTAGTCTATCCTTTATAAAGCCTTTTACCGGGGCCCATTGCAGGAAGCCTGAGGATCCTCTATGGGGTTTAAGGTTCTTGGTTTGGGGTTTAGGGTTTAGGGGTTAAGAGTTGGTGGAGCCAGGGTTCAGGGCTTTAGGTGCTGAAGTTGCGAGGAGCAGTTACCAGGTTGGGATCTAATCTTACAGCGTGGACGGTTTAGGGTTTACTATACAGGTGTGTGTGTGTTTTACTAAGGCCAGGTTCCCCAGTAATACCCTTTTGCCCTTTTAATTTGGGGTCTCCTTATTAAAGCCGAATATTAGGAAACAGGATACCCTTATTATTAACGGGTTACTGGGGAACCGAAGGTGCTGAAACTCTTGGGGGAGAAGCCTCAAAGGATTAATTCTCGCACCCTTTGGCTTAAGGCTGCGGGGCCTTGGACTTGTTGTGTGGTTCTGCGGTATTCCGGTCAGGGCGTACGTCGGTGCTTGATAGACTCAGGTTGTATCCTTTACGAGGATACCGGATACCTTTTAGGCTGTTGGTATTAGGGTCGCTGATTCCTGACAGTACCAAATTGCACAGTCTGCGTTCTTTCGGGCTGAGGCGTTGCTGAGCCAGCGATGACTGCAGCTGCCGCAAGAAAAGAGATGCAACATCATCTGGGATGCGAGAGATGCAGCCGAAGTCCTCGTATATATGCAATGCCCTGTCGATGACCCGCATTCCTGTTTATGAGGTCCCTGCAAGAAGGAAAGGCGATCCAAGCATGGCGTTGCGCACTGAATCAAAAATCCTAAACCCTACGCCCTAAAACCCTTAAACCCTAAGCCCTAAACCCTAAACAAGCCTCGAGCCCCGAACCCTGAACCCTCAAACCCTCAACCCCCAACCCGAAACCTTGAAATCACAGACTCCAACATCCCTTTATTAAGGAATAGGGTTTAGGGGTTAGGGCATATGGTCTTCCCAGAGACTCCAACATCCCTTAATTAAGGAATATACCTTAAATTATAGTAGGATCCCTCATATGATTTTAAGGTATATTCCTTAATTAAGGGATATTGGAGTCTCTGGGACCTCTGGATCCTCCACACACCTCTCGTCAAGCCAAGCCTGAACAGAGCCGCTCTCAACCCTTGCGAACCTATACCAAAACTCTGAAGCGGTAAACCTCAAAGCCCTTAGCCCTACAACCCGGAATCCACATTGAAATCAACGCTGAGGTAGTACCGACGAAACATTGGTGTAACAACTTGGCAAAATGAAAGATGATTTTGGGGGGTGTTACAAAGCTCTTTTGTCGCCTCAAGTGTTCTTATGCAATTTCATGGTTAATGTCTATGCCCTTTCCATGTTGTACACATATATCATCACATAACATACCGTGTCATCGTAACTTTAGGTTTAGTTTTTTGATCAGAGCCGACATTACTTACAGAACAACTAGCCGCACCATCTTACTAGACCGCAGTGTTGTGTTTTGCAGGGGCTTGGATAGATAGATAGATAGATAGATAGATAGATAGACAGACAAATAGATAGATACATAGCTACATAGATAGATAGCTAGATAGATAGACAGATAGACAGATAGGTAGGTAGATACATATGGGATACGTATGTATATGTATATATATGTATATCTACATGTATGTGTGTTTGTTGATTTGACTATTTATGTGCTCATTGTACTTGTTGTTTCTTCTATGCCTATGTCCTTGTATGTGCGTATAGGTATGGGGCTAAAGGCAGTCATCGACTATTTTGGCAACTGACTTCAAGACATAGATCTGAACAGAACAGAACACCGGTGAATCTGAGGTGTAACACGAGCGCCTAATGCTAGAGCACGATCTTGACACATTGAGATATAGCTATATGGAGCCTAAAGAGCATGCCATGGCTAATTCTTGAAGCCTCTACACTATGGCCCGACTTGGGCTTGGGGGGTCGGATTCCTGAATTGCAAGCCAGGATTACTTGGAGGCTCATGGGTAGTTATAAGTGGAGTTATAAGTCCCCTAATATAGGTTAGAACTATAGTTACCCTACTTATAACCCCACTTATAACTACCCATGAACCTCCAAGTGCCGTGTTTCCGAGGTCTGTGGTGGAGCCAGACGAATTGGGGGCTCTGCATGTGTGGGTCGCCGACTCACCTTAGCTTCTTTCGGGAAGCCTCAGGGGTTTTGGGTTTAGGGTTTAGGGGACGAGGGTGGATTTATGATTTAGGGTGTGGGGCCAGTGTAGGGGTAAGGCACTTGATGGTGTATCTTGCCACAGCTACATAGAGCTTGAAGGTGGACTTTGCTTGCTTGATGTGGTGGTCTGTTTCGTTGATGCAGAAGAGATTGAGCTCTTGTTGTTGCATTTGCCCTGGAACCCTAAAGCGTTAAGTTGACGGGTGTTTTGGTTGAACCGGCCGGGGGAGCGAGGAAGCTCAACCGGGTTGTGATAGGGGGCGGCCAGGGAGGATTCATGTAACCGCGTGTCGGTGGGATTCCCAAATAACTGTGGGTCCTGATATGCAGGGTTTACGGTTTCAGGTTCAGGGCTTGAGGTTTAGTCTTTGGGGTGCAGGGATGTCTAGGGGTTAACGATTAGGGTTTATGGGTTTAGCGTGCAAGGTTTAGGGGCCTTTGGGTTTAGGTTGGATTTCTTTGCCGTTGCTGGTCGTGATGGGGATTGAGTGTGGGTGGGGGTCTTGTGTTGTAGCGCCGATGCTTGTGGTTAGTACAGAAGCATGTGTTTGATAGTTAGTATCACTTAGTAGCTGACTGAGTGCACTTTAAACTTTTGGGATAATATGATCCCTTATAGAACTGAAAGTGTACACTGTTTTGTGCTGATGACTTCAGCAACTAAGATCAACATGCCCATGTAGTCCTCATATAGCTACACTAAACGAGACAAAGAAGTCCGAAACCCTAGAGCCCCAGACCCGCTTCTAATTTTATTGGCTGTGAAAACCCTGAACCCGAAACCCTAAATCCCAAAACCCCTAAACCCCTAAACCCTAAACCCCTAAAAACCCCCAAGCCCCTATCAAACCCTTATAAACCCTTATAAACCCCTATAAGCCCCTATAAACCCCTATAAACCCCTATAAACCCCCATAAACCCCTAATTAACGCCGAAGCCTTTAAACCGAGCAGCCGAAGCTCTTGAGGCTCGGGATTCTGAGGGCAGCTACCGGCGATCCTTCTCGCAGACCTACAGTATCAAGGCAGGGTTTAGGGCCATTTAGGGTTTAGGGGTTTAGGGTTTACCTACAGTAAACAATCGGCTAAAGTGTGAGTAATACACACAATCCTCCAGGCACCTATTGAGTACACGCTGCCCACGAAGCTAGTACGTACTTGGGAGTAAACTTCCCATGGCCCGCTAATGCACCATGCGGCTGATTTCCAGGACGCTTTCGAGATCTGACGAAACCGGGCCCTTGTCCGTTAGCGCAAAACCAATGCAGAGTATTTGCAGTACAATTTATCATGGCTCATTGTCATTGTAAATGGAAGTAGGTTCCAAAGAGCAGGAAGCCAGCACGCCCTTACCCAAACATCCCCGAAAGCATTGCAAACCCTTCAGTGCGGCAGCAGGTTCGCTCACTGTGCTGGGAAGGAACAACAAGGCCCTGGCTTGAAACCCTAAACCCTAAACCCTAAACCGATTTACCTTACAACCTGATAATTACCGTAAAACTCTAAGTCTCAAACCTCAACAAAGCAAACCTTCATTCCCAAATCTCAAACCCTAAACGATAAACCCTAAACCCTAAACCCCTAAACCGTAAACCCCACTTCTCTGGGTTTAGGGTTTATAAGGTTTAGGGTTTAGGCCTAGCCGCTGGGGAGCTGCGGGTTTGGAAAAGTTTCGGGTTCCTCAAGAGCTCCAAATGTATGGGCGAGAGGGTTCGGGTTCTACAGGGGCTTAGAGTTGCAGGACCCTTAATTCCGTAGTAGCTGAATGAGCACACTTTAGACTTTCTGGCGATAATATGATCCCTTATAGAACTGAAAGTGTACACGTTTTTGTGCTTATGAACTCAGCAACTAAGATTCATAGTTCGAGCATATCAGAACTTGGCTTTAGGTATGCCATGAAACAAACATCAAATGGAACCCTAAACCCTAAATCCTAAAACCCTAAACCCTAGACTATACACAGGGGTTGTGCTACTATTCAGGCCTTTGTGTATCGCATGGGGCTCTTTGGGGCTGTAGGGTTTTCGGGCCTCGGGCTTTACAGTTTAGGGTTTAGGGTGCCTGTAGGGTTTAGGGTTTATGGTTTTACAGCGTAGACAAGCAGACAAGAGACAAACACACCACATACATAACAAACAACAAAAACAAAACAACAGGGGATCTTTCGCACCAGTTCCCGAATGTAGCAGTATTTTGTCTGCTCATGGGGTACAGTTTGGCGCGCTTTCCGGGGCTGCATGCAGGATATCTTCGCTGGCGCTGTTATTAGGGACGGGCCGAAGCTTGTGTTATAATAAGAATGACAACAATAATAATATCAACAGTTATAACAAAAGCAGCAACAACCACGACAACAACAACAGCAGCAACAGCAACGGCAACAGCAACAGCAGCAGCAGCAGCAGCAGCAGCGGCAGCGGCAGCAACAACAACAACAGCAGCAACCACGACGACGACGACGACGACAACCACAGCAACAACAACAACAACAGCAACAGCAACAGCAACAGCAACAGCAACAACAACAACAGCAGCAACAACAGCAGCATCATCAGCAACAGCAACAGCAACAGCACCAGCACCAGAACGGTAATACTAGCAGTAATAGCAATAATAATAACAGTTAAAAAAAGAACACTAACAGCAATGGTTCCAACACGGCAATAATAATGAATTGTGTTTACGAATAGCAGTAACAATAATAATGATTGAATACTAATCGTGTTTAGCATCGCCTGAAAGAACAGACTCCGGCGGCGCCTGCGTAGGACCTTCAGGATGATTGGACCCTCCGAGCTTGGGCAAGGGGAGGGTTTAGGCTTCAGGGCTTTTGGGGTTTAGGGCTTTTGGGGTTTAGGGCTTTTGGGGCTTAGGGTTTAGGCTTTAGGGCTTTAGGGCTTTTGGGGTTTAGGGTTTAGGGTTTGAGGCTTTAGGGCTTTTGGGGTTTAGGGTTTAGGCTTTAGGGTTTTAGGGGTTTTGGGGTTTTGGGTTCAGGGTTTAGTCTTTAGGGGTTTCGGGTTCAGGGTTTCGGGTTTAGGGCGAGGCGCAAAGACCTCCATGAGACCGCCAAGCAAGTCATGCAAGAAGTGCAGGGTCCAGGTACTGTGTGAAGCCATATACAATTCTTATTAAGGGTTTTGTGGACACCCCAACCCCCCAATTTCCTTGTAATTGCAAGGCTCTAATGGCTTGACGACTCTCTTGTACAAGTTCAAGCGGCCCCCGCAGTAAGAAGACTCCTTAAGCTTTAAGCCGTAAAGCCATAAACCCTAAACCCCCTAGACCCTAAACCCCCCAGACCCTAAACCCTACACCCCCTAAAGCCCTAAACCCCTAGACCCTAAACCCCAAACCCTTCCCCCCTAAACCTAAACCACTAAACCCTTTAAGCCCTTGTAAGAAAACTGAAAACTCCTAAGCCCTGACACGGCGCCATGCGGCCACAGGCTCCAATATCCCTTAATTAAGAAATATACCTTAAGTCATTCATTAGGGATCCTACAGTTTAAGGTTTAGGAGCATTACAGGGATCTATAGGGGCCTCTAAAAGGGTTCTATAAGGGAATTAAGGCTTATACCTTTTTAGGGGCAGTAAAGGGATCTATAGGGGTCTTTCTAAGAGTTCTATACTATACGGCAATTGAGCAATATACCTGAAATCATAGCAGGGATCCCTAATATAAACTAAGGTACATTCCTTAATACTGGAGTAACAAAGACGTTAAATCATATTAGGGATCCTACTACAATTTAAGGTATATTCCTTAAGTAAGGAATATACCTTACCTTAAGCCATATTAGCGATCCTTATAGATCCCTTTAAGGCCCTTATAATTTGAGGTAAATTCCTTACCTCTGGGTGGCAGGCAGATCTTCGTCGGCCTGGAAGACGGCAAGATCGAGGCCCCGCCTCTGGGAGGAGGGCGCCGAAGTAGGGTTTTAGGGTTTAAGATTTAGGGTTTTTAGGTTTAGGGCTTTAGGGTTTAGGGTTTAGGGGTTTAGGTTTAAGGGTTCAGAGTTTAGGGTTCAGGGTTTAACGTTTAGGCTTTGGGGACGGAGGTTCCGTTTTCAGAGGCTCCATGGTTTGTTTTGGTTTGGGCGTTTTAGGTTTATAGTTGTCAGGATGGCTTAGTCATTATGCTCATGGCGAGCATCATGATGAGGACAGCGGTGATTTGATGCATATCCTGGTGGAAATGATGGTAATCGGTAATCACAAGCGCTTGTAATACCCCTCTACGCCCGCAAAACCTAATTCACAACCCTCCCCCGCCAATTACCGGCAGCCTTTCGACCTCTTGGTGTCCAAAGGTTCGACACCCAGCTGGGCCGCCTACGGTTGTTGGTATAAATCCTGCATTACCCATTATAAAGAATATATACCATAATTCCCATAGTTTAGGGTCCTGAGGGTAATGCAGGATTTGTATCATCAACAGTATGAACCTTACTTTGGGGGTTAGGTGTTCCTTGAAGTTGTTGAAAAATGGGCTCTGTGGAATCATCAGTATGGCTTTGGGTGGTTGGGTGTTAAGGGTGTAGGGTTTACGATTTCGGTTTGAGCGTTCTAGGGTTGAGGTTTCAGGCTTTGAGGTTGGGAACCTTAAACCCCAAACCCTAAACCCCCTAAACCCTAAGCCCTAAACCCTAAAAACTAAACCCTAAACCCTATAAACCCTAAACCCCAAACCCTAAACCCTGAGGTTGGGACGCGAGCCTTTAGCTAAGCCGCATCAAGCTCACACGCTCGCTGAGACTCTTTCGAAAGCCCACAACGACCCTATGCTACGGTTGATGAATCTAAATCCTGCAGGACCTTTAAGGACGGTAAACTAAGGGTATAGGGTTTAGGGGTTTAGGGTTTAGGGGATACTGTTGATGAATCCTGCAGGACCTTAGGGACGGTAAGCTATGGGAATGATGGCGTATTCCTTACTACGGGTAATGCAGGAGTTGTATCATCAACCGTATGTCAGAGACTGCAAAACCATTTGTTTAAGCAAGCAGCATATACCTGCAAGTTGTGGAGGGGCCCATTTTACGGTTTAAGGTACATTCCTAAGCACGACGGTGGTAGTGAATCTCTGCGTACCCCAACACCATACATCCCGAAGTTCTACTGCGAGGATCAAGAGGCTTAGTGACTTGGTGAGTAAGGTATAGCTCAACCTGATAGTTACCATTACCATGCAAAATCTCCAGTTGCAGAGTAAACCCTAGACGCTATCTATGGAACCGTTATGCTTATTGTAACCACAGGGTAGATGATATAAATCCTGCATGACCTTAAGGACCCTAAACTATGAGAACTATGCTATATTCCTTACTATGGGTGCTGCAGGATTTGGATTTGCATCATCAGCTGTAGGTATCAAGTGGGTAGTTCTCTAAATTAGGTCCCCTTTAGGGTCCTTTTTATAAGGGTGCCGTGCTATACTGGGGATTCACAAGGGAACCCGAATTTAGAGAACTACCCTCATGAGGACATACACCGCAAAACTGGCGCAGGATCCCAAACCTACAAGCCCTAGACCTTGAACCCTAAATCTACTGTTGATGATATATATATATATATTTATATTTATATTTATTTATATCCTGCTTTGCCTTGAGGACCCAAAGCTATGGGAGATATGGTATATGCCTTATTATGAGTAATGCAGGATTTCTGTCATCAACCGTAGTATGATTTTGAGGAGCATTGAATCTATTAAGGAACATTGGAAGATCTGGGAAGGTCTTTGCCCTTCGCGCTGGTGAGACCAAGCCAGAGGCAGCTGTCTGATCCCTTCTTCGTAGTGGCAGAGCAAAGAACTTCCGCTTTTTTGGTGTGTATTTAGGGTTTAGGGGTTTAGGGTGTTAGGGTTTAGGGTTTATGGTTTGGGGTTTGGGGGTTCAGTTCGGGATTTGTTTGTGGTTTATACGGTTTAGGCTATACTTAGGAACTTATGCAGCGTTAGAGTAAGTAACCGTAAACTTTTTCAGGGTACTATAACCCCTACATAACCCTCAGAGGCTTGCCCTGGTATCTCCTACTTCGAAAATACCTGTCTAGTCCTAGGGTCCAAAGTACCTGTATAGTAGATAGTACTGTTTCTCTACTAGGAATCCTCACCATGATTTGGGAATGTATCCCCTTATAACAGTACCTAGGACCCTTTGGGAGTCTGAGCTGTTGAGAAAACCTACACCCCGAAAGCTTGAATCATAAAGCCCTCAACCCTAAACCCCGAAGCCCTCAACCCTAAACCCCGAAACCCTAGCTATGTTCATTCTTCGGCCGCAGTTTTGCCGGGCGCTTCTTTGGTTCTGGATTGGTTGTTCGTCATGTACTTGGAGGTTCATGGGTAGTTATAAGTAGGGTTTAGAGGTGGGGTAACTATAGTTATAACATATTAGCGGACTTATGACTCCACTTATAACTGCCAATGAACCTCCAAGTATCCGTTTGTCTACGCAGCTGAAGAACCTCTTGCTTCACGGGTTACACCGTGCATTTAAGGGGTCATATCCTACTATCTTGAAGGCTTGGGCCTGCAGACACAAATCTATACTTGGAGGTTCATGGGTGGTGATAAGTGGGTTTATAAGTACTCTAATACAGGGGTATAAGTAGAGTTATCCTACCTATTACCATGCTTATCCCTAAGGGTCCATGTACTCATATAGTATATACATTGGCCCCAAAGTACCTATATAGGGACTACTTTCAGGCCAAAGTATGTACTACTTGGGTACATGGACGTCAGAGTATGGCCACCCATGAACCTCCAAGTAGCGGTTCGAAAATGTTCAGCGCTTTAGGAGTCTCTCGGGTGCATAGGGTTTTCGTAGGTTATGGAACTTTGGGAAATTACGGAGTGTTTGGAAATTCGGAATCGTCGGGGTAAGAATTACATATTCTCTCTCTCTCTATATATATATGTATGTATGTATGTATATATATATATAATGTATGTATGTATATGTCTACGTACACACACCCTAAACATGCGTACAGCCCTCCCCCGAACCTCGACACCACAAACAAGTCTGTCACATCGACTATCATGCACCTTAAGACCGAGGCGGCCCCGCAGCGATCAGGTTTCGGGGACTGTTATGGTATGCTTAAACAGATAGATAGACAGACAGACAGACAGATAGATAGATGTGTATGTGTGTATGCACGTATGTATGTGTGTGTGTGTATATATATATATGTATACATACATATATCTGTGCGCGAGGGAGGGCAGACTGCTTGGGGACTCTGTGGGAATGCAGAGAAGTCCAATCTTCCAAAACTTGCAGACATGCCAAAACTTTCGGAAACCCATGATGATGATTACGGCCGCTAAATCCGCTAACTTACTCGGAGGATCGAGGAGCTTAGTAAGTCGGGTTAGAAGTGTTTTCCTTGACGCTACAAATGGTTTTATAAGTGCAGTTACTGTACTTACAACCTCTAGACCCTAAACCCTAAACCCGTAAACCCTAAACCCCTAAACCCTAAACCCCTAAAGCCCTAAAGGCCTAAATCCTAAACTACCCCGAACCCTAATCGACTGAGTCCCCTTATCCTGTAAGGCCCACCCACTCCAAAACCCATCGCTCGGTGCTGCTTGGAGGTTCATGGGTAGTTGTAGGCTCCTTTAAGGGATCTACAAGGGCTGGATAAAAGGGTCTATAAGGCCTATAAGGCCTCTATAAGGATTCTATAAGGGGTCTATAAGGGGTCATACTTGGAGGTTCATGGGTACGTAGTTAAGTACCAGGAACGCCCCAGCACCCTCAAATAGAGGCGTTATGGTCCGTAATGCCGGGTATTTAGGCTATGATCGAGGGTAGTTCGAGGTTCATGGGTAGTTATAAGTGGAGTTATAAGTCCCCTAATATAGGTTATAACTATAGTTACCCTACTACTTCTTACCCTACTTATAACTACCCATGAACCTCCAAGTGAAGCGCCGCACCCACAAGTCAACATTGTTTAAGCCCTAGCGTAAGCCTTCTAAATGACGTCTATCCTTATAACTCTCTGTAAATTTTCTTATCAATCCCCATCATGAACCCTATAATGACCCTATGACACGCTTGACGATGGAAATCCTGCATTACCCATAATAAGGAAAATACCATATCTCCCATAGTTTAGGGTCCTTAAGGTAATGCGGGAATTTTATCATCCACCGTATGGATACATCCCTAAGTTCCTTCTTTAAAGGGATCTTCGGAGTCTCTTAAGGGGCAATAGGAGGGACCCTTAGAAGGGAGCCCCTAATCCTAATGCCTTATATACCCCTTATATAGTCTCATACAGCCCCTATATAACCCCAAGGGTCCCTTTCAGGGTCTCTCCTTTAGCCCCTTGAGTCTCTGGCGAGGCTGTGGGCTGCGTCGAGCTCCACCACAAGAGCCCCGTGACGCACCTCAGCGCATCGCCGAGGCCGACACGGGCCAATGGCTTTGGGGTTTTTTCAATTCAGGGGTGGAGGGAATGGAGGTTTAGGGTTTGGGGTTTGGGGGCTTAGAAGTTTGGACGTTTAGGGTTTAGGGTCGAGGAGTTAGGGGGTTTCTTAGATAGCCACAGGGGAAAATGGCTTTGTGGTTTGTATTTTCCCCTGAGGCTCCATGTACCCATATAGTATATACTTAGACCCTAAAGTAGCTATATAGGAACCCCTTTAAGGCCTAAGTATATACTACATGGGTACATGGAGCCTTTGGGTTCGGGGTTGAGGGTTTTGGATGGCTTGTCCATTCTGTGCATAAGCCCTTCAAGCCTTGCCGGCCTGAAACCCTCTGCCGTGGGTGCTACTTTTGTCTAAACCTTAGGTTTTAGGGTTTTTGGTTTTGGAATTAGGGTTTAGGTGGGTGCTACTTAATTTAATGTAACGGCCGCCATGAAGCCTCTGACGAAAGGGCTGTAGACCCTGTATAACTTCTGAGTTCTGCCTGTACCACAGCCAGAAGAAAACGTTGACATTCTTGGATGGGGGTCAGTACTCAGTAATGATGACCACTGACAATCCCTACATGTTGCCAGGATCCCTACGATATCCTGATGATTAAGACCCCTTACACTCAGCAGGGAAAGCATAAATAAAGGAAGTGGGCTGCAGGCAACCCTGAAACCGAAACCCTAAACCATAAACCCTAAACCCCGAATCCTAAAACCGAAGCCCTAAACCCTAAACCCCAAAGCCGAAACCTTAAACCGTAAGGCCCTAAGGGCTGCAGGCATGGGGCTTCTCGAGACGAGCAACTAGGGGACTTAAACGGGACATACGCACAAGCATCGGACAGAAGTATAATGTCTATATGTCTATATGTGTGTGTGTATATATAGATATATATACATATACATCCCGACCTTGTTCGGGGGGGTTTATACGGCATATCCCTGTCCTAATTTTGGCTTATGTGCGTTTTGAGGGCCCCAGTACCGGAACCTAGCAAGGAGATACCCAGGAACGATGTACGAATTAAGACTTGAGTTCAGGGATTAGAGGTTTAGGATTGAACTACGAGTCTTAATTAGTTAGAATCGGGCTGCGGGGTATGGTTTAGGGTTTGGGGTTAAGGGTTGAGGGTTTAGGGTTTAGGGTTTAGGGTTTAGGGTGTGGGATTGAGGGCTTAGGGTTTAGGGTTATTGTCTAGCAGCATAACTCCATGAGGGAGCTTTAAGGTTTCTTGGATAACTTACGCTATGGCGAGCATTCTAGAGTAGGGTAGCCAAGAGAGGATGGAGGTAGAAGAACCCTGAACCCTAGAACCCCCAGGAGCCCTAAAACCTAAACTCTTTAACTGGATTCTTGTTTGGGGATTTATTTTAAGTTAGCACAATCGTGATCTGTAGTAAATAAGATGGTTTCATTATCATGGCGGCTTAAATTAAATTAAGTCCCTTAGCAAGAGCCCAGTTTAAGCCGTAAGCCGTGTACAAACCATGCAAATGGGACCTGGGGAGTTAACACAAGGGTCGGGATAATTCGCAACTCTGTTTTGTAGGGTTCCTATACAAGTATAATTTAGGGTTTAGGGTTTAGGGATCAAGTAGAATAGAAGATACACCACAACCCTATGCTAATGATTGAGGGCATTTTTTCGGCATCATAGCATGGCAGGGGTTCTAGCTTTAAACAGGCCCACTAGCTCTCCGAAGAACATAGGGGTCAGACTAGAATTGTTACAGGAATGCCCCGTTCAGTCCCTGTAAGGCCCCCATAACAAGAGTGTTTATTTGGGCCCAGGAGCCTTATAGTATGAGCCCTTGGCCTTACCGCGAAGGTCTAAACTTGCAGGGAGCTTATTTCGGGACGAGACAAGAGTCCGTCCTAGCCTGGCGTTTAGGGTTTAGGGGTGCAAACGAGGTAGCGCACTCCAGCA
>CAJNJA010007741.1:0-15925 GCA_905231915.1 Symbiodinium necroappetens
AGTAGTAGTAGTAGTAGTAACAGTATACAACAGTATACTGGCAGTAGCAGTAGCACCACCAGTAGCAGCTGTGTTAGGCAGGTAGCAGGCAGGAGAGGTAGGTCGGTCGGTAGGTGGGTATGACTAAACCTTCTTGAGAGTCAGACTTGTGGGCGGTGGACGAGCTGATACAAGCACAATGCTGAATGAGGGGGCAGAAGGACAAGTCTGGACATGCAAAGGCTCCTAGCGATAGAAATCATACAATCTCAAAGCACAATGAGAAAGGCAATCAAGACCAACCAAAGCGCACATTGTGAGATTGCCAAACAAAGACAGAAGAACAAACACAACGCCAACGAAATGTCTTTAGAGAGGTCAGATAAACAAAAGAACGTTTAACGTACAACAAACACACAGAACAGTTTGGGAGGGAGGGAAGGATTCAGTGGCAGACGATGTTCAGTGGGTAGATATCGTCGGAATGGACGTGAAGAGTGCCACCGGCGACAACCTGCGCCTTGCAGGCCCGAGGCTTTCTACACGCAGGAAACGAGACTCGTCTGCAACTCTGGCGGATGGCAACAGTCTCTTGCAGGGCCCGGTGCCGCGGTGATTGTCACATCAACTTCCGGACAGAATCCCCAAGCAGCAAGAGCAGCGGGTGTCCGGACGCGAAATGAAGCGAATCAGAGCTCCACGCTTCCTGTACGACTGCTTTACTATTACGATTCTTCATTGTTGATTCTTCAACATCGCATGCATGTTGAGCTTAAAGAGCTAAGTTGCGTGCATATGGAAGAACTCTTCAATCCTTGCTGTAGAACTCGGAGACGACGACGGTCTGACCCATCCTGATTGTCAAGTGGTCAGGATTGCTGTCCCCTTCAATGCGTCGACCTGCCACGCTCTAGGCGCAGGTTCTGAGCTTGGCTGCAGTACACGTAGTTGGACACTCGGATCCGCTTGGCTCAGCGAGGTCGTGCTTTGCAGGTGGGAGCCTCGGTGCATCTGAGGGTGTGTCGGCTGCATCCTTGATCACAGATCACAGCTAAAGTGTCCAGGCCTCACTCCTTTCTGCCACAACGGACCAGATGCAGTTCAGGCTCCGGGTTCAGGGGCACTTCATGCATGTCAAACAAGCATTCCCCTCCGTGGCGCTGTTATGAAGCCATTGCTGGCTGCCTTGCTTGCATCCTTGCTGCTGACAGGCTGGACATGCCGTAGGCTCAGGGTGGCGTCGTGTGGGCTCCAGCAGCAGACTTGCTGCCGAGTCTGGCAGACAGGTCCGCTGCCGCAGGGGATGTCCTGCTCATGCTGCCACTCCACGCTGTTGCCCAAGATGCAGCATGCCGATAGAGCACTACAGCATCACTTCCGAGAGAGTACGGATTGCTGGCTAGATGGACTGGAAACTTCAAGGTGCAGTATGCAACAATAGATAAAGCGTACTGAATGTAGGGAGCGCATGATTGTGCTACATATATCTCGGCAGGGGAGCACATTCAGGAACATGGGGTGGCCTGCCTCATGCAGAGCATACATTCCATACTGCCATCCTGCTGTGCGAAGGCTTTAGAGTCAGCCTCTGCTCATCGCAGACAAGGCGATCCACTACGACTTCCAACTCCCCGATGGAAGCCAGTGCCCAGAACTCGCTGTGGACTGTGCCCGAATGACACTTAGCCGGGCGTTTTTTTGTGTTAGCATGATGCTGCAGCTTCGTCCGCGACAGAGAGGACTTCGCAGTTCCTGGTGGCGGAAATGCATCCTGGGACGTTACTTGCCGCTTCCGGCGGTTGGGCCTCCATGGCTGGAGACTCTTTCCACTGATTTCGATAGTCGAGCTCACCAACGGTTACCCTGCTGACAGCTTTTCCGAGGCCATGGGAGCAATGCTTTGGAATTCACTATGGCCTGGGCCTTTGGGTCTTGCGCCTGCAGGGTCGCAGTCTGGACTGCGTGGCATCGGGGATTCCGCCAGCTGCCAGCTGCCAGGGGTCATCTTTCGCGAGCCTGGCTGTGACTCTGTCGCTGTGGGCGGCTTGGGACATGCCTCCTGAATTTCTGGTGAGAGAGGGGCATCTGTCGATTTGCTTGCTTGGCTATGTCCCATTACAATATTGGTCTTGCGGAGCATGGCTAGGCTTGCAGATCTCTTGACGAAGGATTCTGACATGTAAGGTGGGGTTCGGATTTGCTTTCACTCTAGGTCGCTGCCCCCACCTGTAGCTGCCACTGGTGGGGCATGGCTGGCAATGCTCACAGATGGGCCAGCAACTTACAACGCACTGGGAAATGTGATGGGAAAGTCGAACAGAAGGACTCTAGGTCATTTGCAATACACAATGCCACCTGCTTGCTTGTCGTTGCTAGGCTGGCCGAATGCGACGTCGTGCTCGTGGATGCCCCGCCCTGTTCTAAGAAGCGAACAGATCCAAGGTGTGGTGCGCGGGTGTCGAGATGTGGAGTCGTCCTGTGCAAGAGGCCCAGCCTGATGGCCCCACAGGGCTACTTGGTCGCTACTAGCAGCAGCATCTTCATGGCTGCTGCGGCTCTGGCGAGGGCCTCGCCGCTTCTTGTGATAGCTGCAACTCCAGAGAGTCTCCATTGAGTGTACTGGGGTTACTAGAGGAGTGACAATGAGAGAACGTTTGCAATGCACTGAGAATGGTGTGGGTCAGCGGCCCAGGACGTCACCTTGATGCTGATGGGCGACTTGCCCCCTGGCCGGGGCCTTCGTGCATCGACCCAGCAAAGCCCGTGGGTGCACAGCTGGTGGTTCAGGTGGTGAGGTTGTGCTGAAGCTTGTGGACTCAGCGCCCGCCACGCTTCTGGCATGTGACGAGCGCACAGAGGCGCCAGAAGCTACTCACGAGTGAATCATGTTCCGCAGCCCTTTGATGACAGGCCTTCATACCTACTCGTCTCCTCTCCTCGCTGAGCCTTTCCGCCTCGACCTTGGACAGCCACTGCAACAAGGGCAACAGTATCAAGAGGGACGATGACTATGAATGCATACATGAGTACCGGAAACAGATCCACGCATCAGGTTTCTCTGACACAAGATGTCCCGAGATTCCTTGAGCTGAGAGGCTTCGTCTGACTTGTGTCGCGTGCGCATGATTACCCGTTGGGTCAGATCCTGAGCGCGTCGCATCGTTGCTTCATCTCTCTGCATTCTGGCAGTTTGTCCATTCATTGCAGGAATTACTGCTTTGTCAGTGCTTTCCTAAACATTTCAGACCCACAGTAGTTTTCTTGTTGTCGGAGGCTGGGTCCGGCTCAGAGCTCAAGATACGCCTGTCAGTGATGCATGGTGAGGCAAGCATAATGTGAGCACGGGCAGAATGGGTGCATGTTTTGGATTCTCGATTTCCAGACTCTTCCTTGCCTGTGTTGATTCGCTTCGCAGAACGCGACGGCTGTTGCTGTGGAATCACGGACTGAGCTCTCTGGGGAGGCGAGGCAGCTGAATCAGGGGAAATCGGCATTTGGATTCGAAGTTGTCTGAGCATCAAAACACCTCAGATCGCAGGGGAGAGAGAACGCGTACAGAATGCTGCGGCTGCACATCTTTGTGAGTGGTGGCCGCCAGCCAGCTTACAACTTCGTTAAGTTGTCCTGCTGCATGAAGCCACGAAGCTGTTGCATGGTGAAGGTGTCGAACTACACAACTCTTCAGGGCCAGCTGGAGCCTCAGTAGGTTAGACTGGTTAGACGTCAAGCTTCAGTGAGGCGCAAGTTGCCATGCTGAGTTGGAAGTCTTGAGGAACTGGCACCACAGTGCAGGTGTAATTTATATACACTTAAACGCAAGACAGATACTTTCGGTTTCCGATGTGCTTTGATTGTGTTTTGATATGCGCGTGTGGAAGTGCGAGGACTCAATGTCTAAAATGCTTGCGATGCAGGCTGTGTCGTGTATATAATTACTCACTGTCCTTGCTGGGATTCGATGACCGCAGAAGTCCGACGCAAGCGCATGGACGAACTCGAAGTCTCTACATTGCAGTGTGACGTTGCACGCTGGTTGCACAGCGGCTCTGAGCTTGCCAAGGTACTACTTGACTGTAGCGCAGGAACTTCAGCAGGCAAGGCTTTATCCCACAGGATTGGCAGAGCTGCGCCAGGTGCTCAGTGCCAACGACTGCACAGCAGCATACAAGCACGCATATCTCTCTATAATATGTACATAGAAAGATAGATAGATAGATAGATAGATATACATTTATTTCACGTATTTAGTCATATATATATATACACCTACATAATCTCGGGATGCAGTCATGAGTACTGTGTTGTGGTTCGAGCTGGGCAGTATTGCAGCAGTCCCGTCCCTTGTGAAAACATATACAAAAAGCTGGGTGACGTTGTCATCCTCGCAACAAGAGGTAAAGGCTTCATGCTTCTTGCGAGCGATAGCTGCAAGCTCGCAGCTTCCTCTCAAGAAAGGTCCAAGCACGTTCCTCATTACGTTCCAGACGGCCGTGGAGTCACTGTTTTACGCGCGCGGTGCTGAAAAGGAAGAGGGTGACGAGGTGTCTGTAGACCTACATCCGTGTGTTGCCGCTCGACAAGGCTGGGCCAGCCTGGCAGCGCAGTGCTCACTGCACGGCCTCCACCTGTCTGCGCTCAAGGACAGCTTCCAGCCATAAGTACGTGCAGAACTAGTCTGTCAGACGATGTGGCTTCACGGCACATCTGGCGAGAGGCTGTGCGGCATGGGAGCAAAGGATGCCCGAGCCCAGCTCAGTCTCAGAAGGGCGACCAACTTGCAGCTGTACTAGCAGACTAGCCCTGTTGATTGCCGGCCTTTCCAGAAGGGTTTGAGTCGTGTCAGCGTGGATATTGGTATGCTCTGACAGCGCGTGGACGCCGAGTGAGTGAGTATTCTGATGATTCAGGGCAGCGCTGCCGGGTTGGGTCGTGCTTGCAGCCAGCCGGCAATCTTGCCAAGAGCAGGGGCCACAGGGAGCCGTCGCCAGATCTAAGTCTTGCATTGACCATTGACACCCGCAAGGATTCCATCAGCGTCGTATATGCAAGCCAAACTGAATCTGCAGCCGCCAATTCAAGAGTTCGCACTTCCAATGCAACCCCGACACATGACGTAGCCTGCCACTAGGCGTTTGTGGACCCAGGCAGCACCTTGGTGCTACTGCGAGAACGGGCAGGGAGCCGACTGGGACTTCTGTTTACCGGAGGCACCGCTTAGGAACTTGCATGGCGAGATTTCGTTGAGAGGGGTATCAAATGCGTGTGAGAGACCGGTCAGGTTGTTAGACTGCGGTTGCAACTTTTGGATGCCGCGCTCTTACCCGATTTTGCTTGATCTGCTGTGGGCCCTGGCGCGTTTGTTACAGATTTCATCAGCAATTGCCTGCGAAAGACACTGCATCGAGGCATCTCGCTTTTGGTTACGCCGTGCCAGTGATGGCGCAAAGTTGCAGGTGGTTTGGTCCTTGGTGATGAGGGTGTGGTGGTCACAGTCTGCTGAGTTTGATTCTTCTCAGATCGCCTGGGCTGAGGTCCCGGAGATGCTCGCTGTTGACTGTCCTGGCCCAAGTTGTGAAATGACTTGCGGCGCATTGCCGTGCTTCCATATACCGGACATGCGAGGCAAGAGGCACTCGTGTTAGCTACACCCGATAGATTCCGATAGATGCGTCAGATGCGACAGATTGTGCTGCAACAAGCAATCCGAAACCAACAAGACAAGTTGGGCGACAAACAGCTGAGGCGCAGAATACCTGCTCAACTTTGCAGCTTTAGGACCTCGGCAGCTTGGAGCATTGGAGCATGTTATCACACCAGCCATGCACGCAGCCCGGGCTAAGCAGTAAAGCAAACTCCGTAGACTGCACGGATAGCGCCCAACTCGTGAAGCGCCGGGCTGAAGACGACAGGTTTCAAAGTGATGAACATGCAGTGGGTTGGCATAAAATCACTTCGTTCACTTCGTTGCCAGGAGGGTCCGTGCCTGCTCCTCGCCGCTGCTGGGGAGATGCAATGCGAACTACCGGTGACGAGGTCAGTTCGGTATTGCTCCAGATGTGAGACCTTTTGAAGCTTCTGGGAGTGGTATTTGCAGGTGCAAAAGTGGGTTTGCGCAGGGCAAGGAATGAAGTGGGTATCGTTCCAGGATGTGCATTGTGGACTTACCAGTTTCATTTTCGCGGTCATGTCCTGCTGCTGTCGCTACTAATTACAGGTGTTTGTGGATTTTTTTCCTGGCCGTGGATTGGTGGCGGGCACTTCCTACAGCTCGGGCCACAGAGGATTTAGCCTGTGCATTCACAGATAAATGCCCGGTACCCCACAACCGCGTGAGTCCATTCACACTTCATGCACCCAAAGTCAAGGTCTGGAAGTGACTGGCGAGTTCAGGATCGGCGTGTGTTCGTGTCAGTATACACGGGTGAACGGCCTGCAGAAGCTGGATATGTTGAGATCTGGGCACTGATGGACTGAGCCGCACTTCTCAGTGACACCACATTGGCACGTGCTGTTTGAGCTGATTGAGATTGCAGTCGGTCTTCTTCAATGCGCCACCGCCACCATGCCCGCCCTTCTGCTCGTGTGGATGAGTGACGGCTAGGAGTTCCGTGAGCATCAGCAACGAGGCCTGGAGTTTTCTCAGAAATTTGCACTTCTCGTCGCGACCTTACAACTTGATTTCCAGCTGTTACTGTACGCCGTGCACACCAGGAACCTAGAGCTTCCTGATCAGGCTTCCGAGTTCGGGAATGTTAGCCTTGCAACACACAACCCGGCCTGCCTCGGCTACGGGGCTCGTGCGAGTCAGCCTGTCTTTTCGGCCTTTCCCAGTTCATGTCTCATCGGGCCGCTTGCAAGCACAAAGCAGCAGCGATTCAGCGCCTCATTCTGGCATGCTGCCTTTACGCATCATGGGGACCCTGGCTCAATACAAGAAGAGGGCACCTAGTCACGAAGCAGTGTAGCCGGCGAGATGAGTCCGGAGCCGGATGTCAAGTAACGACGACCAGGGATTCAATCTGTTCTCCACATACTTCAGCCCTTCTCGCTAAAGCGACGATGCATCATCATGCATGGCGCACCTGGGATTAACGCGCTGGGGATGCTGGAGCAGGCTTGGTGGTGTGATGTGGCAAGCTGCGCAGGTCCTGGAACTCTCCGTTTGGAGCACATCTGCGGCCCCTGGCCTAGACATGCACGAGGTTGATGACAGCTCCGCAAGCAAACTGCCAGAATAGAACTCGGATGCAGCGAGGGCTGGGCTCATAGTCGAGGGCATCATGCGCATGCTCTTTGCTGTGTGTTGTGCATCTTGAAGGATGGGCCGTTCATCGGCAGAGAGTTTGCCAAGCTGCGACCTTCGGTTTCTGTCTGAGCTATGGAGGCTGTCAGGACATAAAGAGAATCATCGTTCTGTCGTAGTTATTGCTGAACTTGAACTGAACACATGAGGCTTCATCGATTCCAAAATCTGGCACGTCTATCTTTGCCCAGCAGCCAACTGTTAACAGCGCCAGGGCCTTTGACTTTGCAGCAGCATCCAGGTTTGGAAGCATCTCGGCACTGGACAGCCCCGCTACCGAAACAGGGACGTTGTACGCTGAGACACGAACTTCCAGTCGTCGCTTGCACAATAGCTCCTCGACCCAAGGTCGCCGCGCAGTTGCTGGATGTAAACACCACAGGACGCAGACTTGGACATGTGTCGGCACTTCTGTGTATCAGCTGAGCAGTACAGAAAGGCGGTATAGGCTCCAGATGAGGTGGCCCAATGAGTTGAGAATGGTGTGCCGTCAGTGAGTTCCGAGGAAACGTCTCAGCGAGGGCCTCAGGTACAGTGGACAGCATTCGGAAACGGAATGTGCATAAGGCAGCAAGCATGGCACAATTATGTCCTTCGCCTGGGGTGCAATCGCAAATCGCCAGTTGCGTGTATTTCTGGCATGTGCTGTGCGCATCTTGTGTACACTCCGGCTCACATGAAACTGCTGTGCTGCCTCATGCAGAGGTTTCCGATAAATGCAGACCCCTGATCAATATACCCTCCTTTCTCGAGTTTTCCAAGGATCTCTATGAGAGGATCCGTATAATGTGTGTATATATATATATGTATATTAACCTTTACTAACGGATGGAGGGTTATTCATGCGGGCTTTCGGATTGCATGCTTTGTCATTCATCCCCCAGTGGGTCTTTCCAGCTCCAGTCCTGGATTAGCCAGAACAAAAGGAACGTAGACAGAAAGCAGGTGGAACACAACACTATCTCCTTTGCTGCACCTTGAGCTTGTCTCGGTTCCACCCTGTTGCCCCAACTGTAGGCAGGGCTAAGCTAAGCCGGGCAAAGCATATCTGGCAGAACCTGGGCAATGGCGCAGCTCCAAACTGGTACTGCGTGTGATTAAGAAGCCCAGGAGAACAACGGGGAAGGCCTTACCTTAAGCAGGCACTGTCAATCAATTTCAGGACGTCGTGGTAGCCGCCGCATCTGCCGGGTGGACATTCGGAGAATCTGTTTCTGCAGCGCAGAGCATGCGTTTGGGCCTCGGAGGAATGGCCGATTTGACTCAATTTGTCGAGATCTCGGACAGGATCCCCAAGGCCGTGGCAGTGTTGAACTGGGACCACATCTGAGGGTTTTCGGGTCAGAGTCCACCTGTCAGCTGCAACATGTGCTCTGCTGGCAGCAGAAAGCAGGCATTTCGCTCGCCAGCAGCGCCACTGGCACCACCCCGGCCTGCGCGGCCTCGATGGCCGCGACCACCTCCCAAGGCGGAAGCTGTCTGAGAGTTGGTTCTTTTGATTCGTTTTTGCTTCATGACGATGCAGGTGGTGCCACCACCGAAAAGAGCTTCTGCCGCGGCAGAATCCAGGCAATGGAAGATCTGAGAAGATCTGAAGCCGCCAGCACATGGCAGCTGTTTTCTGCTCCAAGGCAGCAAGCTGCAGCAAGCACTGGCCTCCGTCTCGGGCCTCAGTGGGTTCCCCCAGAGCTGCTGGAGCGCGGGATGGTGGTCCTGCAGCTTGGAATGCTCCAAAATTCAAGAGCTGTGGCTCTAGCTCATCTGTTCCTTGTGGTTTATGCTCAATCTTTCGGCTAGTTGAGGCATAATATGCTGTGGCCGTGGCCGGCCACAGACAGAGCTGTGTTTATTATATGCTGGCTTCCAAGTGCTTATTACCGTATGGTAAGGTGTCAAGATGGAGCGCTTGGCGTCATCGAAAGCGTGTTTGCAGCTCTGGACGAAGTCTATGTTCAAAGACACGGCTCGACAGAGCCAGTGAAGCTGAACACCAAGCAGATCACCTTCTTGGGCGAATGGTCAGACTCAGCAGCACGCCAGCAGGTCAACAGCTAAGGGTTCAGGCCTGGCATAGAATTGGGGATGATTGCTGATGTCAAAACCTCACTAAATCCAAGTTGGAGCCGTGAAGCGTTGGATTCCTCAATAGCAACAGGACGGAGAGCGACTGAGGCAGAGCATGTGACTGCGCGAGTGGCTCCGTGCTGCTGCGTAGAGTGAACAGGTATGAGATGGTTGCAGGTAGACCAACCCTTGCGAGTCTTGGAAGGCTTCTACTGTTGGGTTGAAGTTTCCAGGATCATGTTGCCCCGCGCACGCACGCTGAGATGCAGATGTCCACGCATGCTGCGGGCAAAGACAGACATGTACGTGAGTTTATAAAATATGTGTTATATATACACATACATACATACATACATACATACATTTACATACATAATTACACACAGTTTGGTTCACTCGTGGCCCTCTGGGATGCAATCTCCCAGGTAGGATGCAGACTTGCTTTTCGCTTGAACTATCAGCTGAGCTCTCAGGTCGAGATCATTAATTCCGTGGAAGTGCCTCCGGATGTCGAGTCGATTCTCGGGTTGGAGCAGCTGGATCAACTGCAAGAGTTGGCAGGGAAAGCGCCGGTTCACCTGGAATCACTACCCCAGGAGCCGGGCTCAGACACGAAACCAATCCTTGTTTCTATGAGCACAGCAGATCTGCAGGAGGGAGCATGCGGAGCTTTAGCCCAACTGGTAATCGGCCCGAGCACAGCAAAAGCGGTGAAGGCGGCAGTCGATGCAATCGTCAGCCATGTCGATTCTTGGTGACATCCAGGGTTGCCGACTCTCTTATACGTCTGCCACTGCGCAAGCAAAGCGCGGATGTTCTATTGTGGTCATAGCAGTGCTTGCATATCTTTCATCGAATCTACGAGTCAGTATGTCGCTAGCGTCGGAAGCTTCGGCCTCAGAACGGGTTCAAAAAAGGAGTCAGTCACAGCAAGGCTGCATAAGTTGAGTAAGCTTATCTCAAGGTGATTATTACGGATCAAAACAAGAACAATCCGCCACACTTTCTTCCGAGTGGCAAATGTGGATGCATGATTCGGTCGAGTAAACAGTTGCCAGTACTTGAACGTTGCATTTTTGCCATAGGATGACGTATCAAAAGAACTGATCGTCAGTTCAGTCGCAGCTGTCGATTTACTTCTCCATCCAGGATGGGCTGGACTATCCGGAAGACAGCTATGCAAAGGCTGCCAGGGCCAGCGCAGCAGCCGGAGCTACAGGCTGTCAGGCAGCCTGCTGTAAACCTATAACTATAGTTGCCGCTGCACCTTTGGCATTTCGCAAATGTTCGAACGTGTGCGAATTTCCTGCCAACCTGATCTCTTTGATACCTGCAGGCCACCCCTAGTGACCAGTGGCCAGCGGCAGTTGCAGATTCTGCATCAGCGCTGTATCCGGCTGGATCGTCGCCTGTGATGATGGTTTGTCCGGTGGCTTTGGCACATACAGAGCCAGAAAGTTGGTACTTGTGCACATCAGGTTTGGGTGAGTCAGGTAGACTAAGTTAAGTACGCTTGCAATAACAATTAGGCGAGTTGTCTTGCAGGTCTGGCCCGGTTCCAATCCCGCTTGGCCAGACTGGTCTGCAAACCCCGCCTGGGGGTCGGCTATGTCAACTGTGGCCGCAGCGCCAGCGGGCGCAATCCAGAATAATCTGGGGTCCTGGCAGGAGGAAGCTCAGACAGTCGAGGCCCGTTGCCGTAAGGTAATCACCAGATTTCAGGCACCACTGATGGAGCGGCTCGTTCTACAAGCTGTTGACGCTGCAGGTGTCTCTTGACACAGACCAGAAGCTCGTGCAAGAGATCCAAGAGATACCACTGCTTTCGCAGATTTCTGCAGATCCAGTGAAAGAGGACCGGGGCAACTATTGCAGGCATTCTACATCGGTCGATTGCTTTGCCTCCGCTAGGTTCGCCAGAGCACTGCTGCCCCTCCGTGGCGCAACAAGGCCTAAATAGGGCCTAAATCATTTCATAGTAAAGCAGGCGTGTCTAGCCGGTATGCCTGGTTGCCTTCTGGGACAGGAGCTCCCGCCGCCTCCGGAGAAGAAGCAGGTGGTGGAAAAGAAGGCCAATGTCCACAGCGGAACCACGGCCAGAATCTCAGCCTCAGATTTCGGTGCTGCATTGCGCTCGATTCGAAGCTGGACCCCACAACAGGTGAAGCGATATCGGCCATCGAGCCTTTCAGGGAAGAGACGCCGCGAGGCCATGAATGTAAAGCAGGAGGCCTCGAGTGCGAAAAATCGTTTGCATCACGCACGGTGACCCCTAAATATTTCCTTTTGCCATGAGGTGGAGGAGGACCAGGGCCACCCTGTGAAGGCCTTAAAGGTGGATGATGCCCAGGATGGAGCTGCCGCGGCCTCGGAGCCGGGCTTGGGCTTTCGGCTGTCTCAGGGTCTGAGAAGCTTTTGCCAGGCACCATCGAGCCCAAATTCCGCTGATGAGACCAATAAGACTGTACTGTTTTGGGCAAGCCAGCAGGACTGAATTTCCAGGGCTAAGGCCCATCCCTGCAAGCAAGCGCAAACAAGTTGCTACCAGTTTGTTGTACATCATCTTATCGTATTTACGTAATATGATGATATTATGTGTTTGTCGTTGGCGAATCCCTTCCCCCCATAGCTGCCAGAATACTTCAAGCATCTCGTCATTGACACTATCATGTCTCACGGGTGCCCGGCTCTGAGCGGCGAGAGCATGCCTGACTTTCTGAGCCCGGCTTCAGAAATGTCAGTCGTCGTTGCGGCTTCTGCCCGTTGCACTACTTTTAGCTGGCAGGACCAGTTTTCTCACCTACCTCAACTGCCAGATGGCTGGATCAGGATCCCGTCGAAATCAGCTGGGGCATGCTACTATGTGTTCCTCGGCTGCACTCTTTTACCGTGTGCCTCCTCAGCGTTTTGTATTGTCGTTGTTTCTGCATCGATCTGACGACTAAATTATCTGCCCGGAGGCGTTTGCTGCTAAGCCCCCATTCGTGTCTCCATTCCTGTCGGAGCAGTTCTTGACTCGCAGTTCTCGCTAGCTTCGCGCAGGAACTTGAGAACTGGCACAGCAACCTTCAGATCGCCCCTGGATTTGCCTCCTGGTTGGGTGAAGGCTGGCCCGATGAACTGAGACCTTCGGAAGGGGAGGTCGGGGAGTCGAGGTGAATTGGATTGCCTTGGCGGCTTTGTCATAATAGGCCGTGCTTAGCCTGCTGATGCCGTTGCGCAATGGACATGCAGATTTCGCAGAAGGGCACTGATCGCCCTGAAGATCCCTGAAGGTAATGTCCAGGAGCACAGGCAGGCACTACTACTGGCACGCAGAGAAGCAGATCTCGCAGTTTGAGTTGCCTGCAGACTAGTGACTAGTGACTAATGGAGAATAACTCCATCTTGGGTTCAGGCGACATTGAATCGCAACCTTAGCACACGAGGCCGTGTTTGCTTTTGTTTTCTATAGTGTTGACTGGCTTGTTTGGACTCATGTCGTCGAAGCCAATGCACACTGCAGCGCTGTCGGAGGGACGGATCAATTTATTTGACAAACGTTCATGCTGCAGCGTAGGAGCATGGGAGGGTGGCAAAGCGGCTACCGGCTATTGTATACTTATGTATACGAGCGTGAACGAAACAGCCAGGTTCAGAAGGTCATGCTAATCGAATATTCCGGGATATGCTTTAGGCGGGTCGGACGGCGCCCATTTGCTTGAGGAGTGGAGGTCGAACTTGCCTTGCAAGGGCAGGCTCTGGGCAACCTCAAGATGTTAGTCTGGAGAACCCTGTGAGGCGTTACCAAATCACAGAACTCAGCCAACATGCCAGAGCGGCCAAAAGAGGATGCTGCCTGACATCTGAAAATGCCGCATGTGTGTGGAACTCTCGATGCTGCCCTGCCATTATGTCTGGCTTTGGATGGGTCAAATTCAGCGCATTAGTTCAGCGCTTTTGGGGGTTCAAGTCTCGGGCTTTCAGGTGTAAGGAGGTAGAACATGCTGAGGCAAGTATGAGCTTAAGTTGCATATGGTTTCTCCCCTGCCTATGCTTCCATTATGTCGTATGTAGCCCAGAGGCATCACGAGGTCTTTTTTCGGATTCTACGTCTGTGCCACGGCCATGGCTGGTGTCCCACACCTTCCGGAGAATCTCGGCTTGGTTGCTGCAGGGTTGCCGGATCTAGAACTAAGATGCTTCTCGCATGGTTGGATTCCCTCGCGTAGGCTCAGGCTGGAGGAGTGCAAGACTGCTGAACCTCCAGGGTTTTCTACATGTAGGCTTGAAGTAATACAACGAGAAAAGTCTACCACCGTGAAACCGGAAGCCAAGCTGCAAAGAATGCCAGCACATTGCTGAGGAGGGGCCACTTCGCCAAGGCAGGCGTTGCCAGTTCTGAGTCGCGGGTCGCGTGTGGCCTTGCAATGCAAAGGCTCCTGCAGAACCGGAGGATCAGCCACTCTTCGTCATTCATGGAGTCGATACCGGTCCAGGCTCTACGTGGAACTTGCGACTCAGTGCGACCAAACTAGAGCTCCTTTCTTCTCCTTGGCAGGCTTCTCGCAGGCTGCGGCGGTGTCATCAGGGAGAGTGGGAGAGTCGAATTGAATCGGGAATGGGATTCCAGGGTTGCAGCTCGCTTGTCCGGTCTGACGTAGTAGTCTGCGTGTTACTTTCGTCCCTTTAGGCCCCGGAGCGAGTGTGACCTGCTTTTATTTTTTCGACCGACGGAAACGAAAGTGTTCCCTTTCTGTTGTGGGACTTATGCCTGCAAGTGGTAGTCAATGAATTTAGATACTGACGCCAATTGCACAGGGCGCACAAGGACAGCACCCAAGCCTGGGCGTGAGAAGCCAGTCGATGCCGGACAGCACAGAAAACGGTGGCATCAGCCGTTCGCACGCCAACCCTTCAGTGCTTCACCTTACTTTACGAGAACGCCAGTAGCAGACTTATAGGGCACCAGTAGGCGAACAAGCACTTTCTGCGCAATGCTTCCACCACTCAGCGGTGGAACTAGTCTTTCAGTTTTCCCCCTCCAAGCAGAGCGAAACGAGCAGTATGCATTGACGGATTCCAGTCGAATAGATAAAGCAGGCGAAGAAGGCATCTCAAGAAAAGCCAGATTGCACCGCTGAGTGCCTGATATGGCGCAGTTGGCTTCGGATATCAGCCCGGGGTGCTGAATAGAAAACCGGAACACGATCCACACAACGGGAAATGGCACTACTGCCTACAAAGCTTCGGATGATGTTTGCTGCGCTTTGTGCAACTCCAGGCTGTTGCCGAAGACCTGCACGTGCCCACGCACGCAGAGCACAGCTGCTTGTTCTAAGTAAAGTTGCAGTTTGCAAGGGGGCCCGCCCGCAGGCTCCCTACAGCACTTCAGGGAAGCATGATCACTACAGTGACAGAGCATGCCGAAGTTTGTACGTTGCTTGAGTGGAATCCGACGGCATCCACCGGCCTGGCACGGCAGGCAGGTTTCCATTCCGACTTTGCAGTAGACCGAGGTCCTCCTGTGTCCCCATCGAACCGTGTACTTGCACGGGGCCGGACGCGCAGGCTATCCCAGCAGGAGAGAGTTGAGAAGCAGTGGGGACGTGGCACCAGGGTGTGTCACACCAGTAGCCTACGCGGCGGACATCAAAAATCATCTTGCTTGGAGAGCAGCTCCCCCATCCGTGCCGGCAGGACATATTGCATGACCTTGACCCAGACCTGCAGATCAGCGCGAGCACTTCGTTCTCTGTAGGCTGCCCGCATTATTCAGAACGGTGTGCGCGGACTACTTGTGTCAGTGCCTGCACTTTGCGATCACAACGCAAGAGCAGCATTCCGAGCCGTGTGCCGTCGCCAAGAAATCCACGAGCAAGAACTGCTGGCAGCAAAGGCCTTTTGCGGCAGGCGGGGCTGTGGCCTGCGCGCTCCGCCTTTCTGATGAAGTGTAAACGCTTTGCATCGTCCGCCTTCGCCTGCTAGAAGGTTCAGAGTTCAGAGTGCATGAGACGACGAATGTTAGCTGGGGCGCTTTGGCTTTGAAGCCACCATCCAGTACGTACTTTTCGCGGGAAAGTGGGGAGGGGAGGAGGAAACTCTTGCCGAGGTGGATCTGTGACAACCGCGCCCAAGCCTTTTCAAGAGACCGAACCGTGGACCATGGCAATCGATACCATGCCATGCAATTGTTTACTTCGCTTTTGCAAGGGTGCTCCTCAGCTGGTGATGCAGTAGCTGCCTGCTCTGTCATTTGCTTACAACTGATTTCTTGGGAGTTGACCAACACTACAGGGAAGATTGGGCAAACTTATGAAACACTTGACTTGGACACATATATTAGCAAGCAGTAGGAAAGCGTTCGACGGCGCCTAGTGGAACACAATAGGAAAGCCTCGCCGAAACACCCTCCATAGAATTCAACAAGTCTCCGGAAAAGGATAGACACGAACAAGCACTTCAGATTTGCTAAACACCCAGCAAAGCAGCACACAACATACAGAAGACACAAACAAAGTCAACGCGAATCAGTAAACAAACAGAACCAGCAACAATGCCTCGAACAAAACACACTCTATATATATATATGTATACATA
>CAJNJA010007742.1:384-32605 GCA_905231915.1 Symbiodinium necroappetens
TAAACCCTATACCCCCAAACCCTAAGCCCTATAAACCCTAAACCCTAAACCCTATACCCCCAAACCCTAAGCCCTAGAGTCTGAGCTCACGTTCCCGCCCACCCTACTAAACCCTAAACCCCCAATACCCTCAACTCTAAACCCTAAACCCTACGAGGCACCATACCCCCTCAACGCCTACCCTGGTCCGAACCCCAACACCCCACCACCCTAAGCCCTACAGCCCCGAAGGTGTGGTGGCTTGAAAGAAGATAATATAGCATTATGGAGTTTAGAGCTTCGAGTTTAGAGTTTTACCAACCCGCGCTTGGATCTCTGCTGCTGCTGCTCTTGCTGCTTTCCTGGTGTGGCTCACTGGGTGTTGCCAAGGCCGCAACATCCGATCAGGGTTTATTCGTTCCACCATGCTGGGCAAGCACATGCAGTGTTGTCTTGTAACGCGAAGCCGGCACCATGTCCGATGTGACTTGTCCACGACTTGAGACAACCCTCTCGCCCAGCTGGCAGCTTCTTTAATGCTGTGTATCTTTCTTCACCACTTGCTATTTGTGATGCCAATCTGCTCTGCTTCGCGGCTCGAGCTGGCTTTCTGGGCGCCAAACACGTGCATGTGCGACCGTACTGATGCATTGAGATATGTGAGTGTCAAGGTTGTTAGTGGGGTGAAAAGTTCCTTAACTCGGGTTGCTGGACCATACCTATAGTCTCCATTGTAGTTCCAGTTTTGGTTAAACCAATTCTATATCTAGGATCCTCTAAGGGAACCCCAAAAAGGAACTACAACGGAGACTATAAGTTTAACCCTACCCTAAACCCTAAACCCTAAACCCTACACCCTAAACCCTAAACCCTAAACCCTACACCCTAAACCCTAAACCCCCAGTTAACACCTCCACCGAGCCTTCGGCAGTTCCCACGATGCTGCAGTCCGGACGCGTTTCGGGGAGCTTCAGGCCATGAACTCTTGGCCCTACGAGCTGCAGCGAGTTAGGCCATATAAACCCAAACCCGAGTTAGGGCTGTAGGATTAGGGGTCTAGGGGTTTAGGGTTTAGGGCTTTAGGGCTTGGGGGCTTTAGGGGCTACTAGGTTTGGTTTGTAGGGTTTGCTTCTGAGGATCCGCAAAGGTCCATCTAGCAGCTTAGCATATCTTCGGGGCCGGGTGCCGTTGGGGCTTTTCAGCCTTGCCATACAGGTAAAGCTTTTCTAGGCTATTCGTAGCATTTAAGAGGGGCTTAGCCCCCAAAAACACCTAAAACCTCTCTGGTTCTTGGTAAGGAATAGGGGATGAAAGCGCCTAACTTAAGGTCCCCGATAGTAGTCCCAATAACCCATTCCCCCCATTTCCCCAGTTGCTTGAACGATGCGGGGGTTTCCGAAAATAAGGGACCCTAATATAGTACCCTATAATGGTATAGGATCCTTATTATAAGGACCCCCAAAATAAGGTACCCTAATTTTCGGAAAGTCCCAGGCGCCTTGGGGTCCTGGGTGCAGCCTCGGATCACCGAAAGGCAACTTCTGGTCTCCAAGGCTTCAAGGCTTAGGGTGGGAGGTCTGGGGCTTAGGGTTTAGGGTTGGGGTTTTTAGGGTTTGGAGTTTTGGGTTTGGGTTTGGGTTTGAGGGTTTGGGGTTAAGGGTTTTGAGTTAAGGATTTAGGGTTCTGAGTTAAGGTTTAGGGTTTGGGTTTTAGGGTGTTGAGTTCAGGGTTTTGGGCGACTCTATTTCTAAGTGACAGAGTTCAATATGTATTCCGCGAGGTGTGTATCACGGGTCGTTTACATGTTCGATAAGTCCGCGGCCCTCGTCCGAAGCGAAAATTCCTCTGAATGCAAGCCCCGGACCAATTTCGGGTTTAGGGCTTGGGGTTTAGGCTTCAAGGTCTAGGGCCGGCAAGTCCCAACACTTCTGCACCTGATCACTGATATGAGCGGCTACATGAACCTGAACTCCTTTGCATAGAACTCCACTGGTGTTCAAAAGGGATGCCAGAGGAATTAACGACCCAGACGTACAAGCAAACTCCAACCCTAGGTCAATCTGCTGAGAGACCAAGAGTTTTCAGAAAGCATGACAGGAAATTGCGCACGTCATGCCTCAATGTATGGGAAATCAGCCAAACCAGCACCAGCTGCGGTCTTGAATATGATGAAACCATGCAGCTAAATCTTCACAAATCGTGCTACAACACGAACGTCCCTAAACCCCAGCAGGACCCAAACCCAAGCAGCAAACACAGATACCTTGCTTCATTCCGCCAGATGACAGAAAAGCCTTAGAACTTCTTCAGAAGGCCCTACAATCAAGAAATCGGGTGCTGGTTTGGGTTTAGGGGGCTTAGGGTCTGGGGGGTTAGGCTTCGAACTTATAGGAGGGTTTATGTGCTACACCATCAACCCGAGACACAGCACATAAGCCATAATTCCAAACCCTGAGCCCTCACACCGCAAACAAAAACTTCGGACCAGGAGCTTGTCGAAGAGCATCTTCTCTTCACCGCTACCAAGAAGAGTGAGGCCATCGATGTAGAACAACTGCCTTGGCTGACGGACTTGAGGTCATGCTTCTCTGGCACAGAAACAAGACCAGTTCCTTTCAACAGGGTTGCGACATGCTGATAGACTATTACACAGTTTCACTGCAAGAAACAAACATCCGTCGCCCGGAAACCCCTTTGCACCCCAAACCAACCCCAAACAACCCTAAGTTGAAGCGTTTGGCATGAAACCTGAATCATTGGAGCAGGGTGCTCTGGTATGGTCAAATTGCCACTAAGCCTTCAGACCTGTGTAGTAGACGCCGCAACCCTACACCGTCTGGCACCAGAGTGGCTCATCGCCGCCTGCCTTCATGGTGTCTATGCTCGTGAGCAGGCAGCTGCGCAGATCCTCAGGGTGAGCCCTAAACCCTAACCTTATAAACCCTAAACCCTAAACCTTATAAACACTAAACCCTAAACCTATAAATCCTATACCTTATAAACCCTAAACCCTAAGACTTACAAACCCTAAACCCTAAACCCTAACCCTATAAAACCTAACCCTATAAACCCTAAACCCTTATAAACCCTAAACCCAGCCCTATGAAACCTAACCTTATAAACCCAAAACCCTACCCTATAAACCCTAAACCCTTATAAACCCTAAACCCTAACCCTATAAAACCTAACCCTATAAATCCTAAACATTATAAGCCCTACACCCTACCAATCCGAAACCGGAAGCCCACAACCTGCGGCGTCGGCGGGGCAGCCGGTGCGGGCTTGGCGGACGAGTATGCATCCAAGGATGGCCTGCAGTCCCTACGGGTCCATGTACCCAAATTAGGGTTTGGGGTTTAGGGTTTAGGGCTTAGGGTTTAGGGTTTAGGGTCCATGTACCCAAATTAGGGTTTAGGGTTTAGGGCTTAGGGTTCAGGGTCCTTGTACCCAAATAGTATATACTTTGGCCTTGCAGTAGCCTATATAGGTACATTGGGGGCCATGTATCTTACTATTTCGGTACATGGACCCTTAGGGATTGAAAACCCCTGAAATCTGAGTCCCGTTTCCAGCTTGCAACCATCTTCACTAGGGTTGGTGATATAAATCCTGCATTACCGCAAGTAAGGACTCTAAACTATGGAAATTATGGCATATTCCTTATTATGGGTAATGCAGGATTTATATCATCAACCATATTCACTTTGTCTACCTTGCCCACTGCCCAATTGACGCATGGCTGCTCTTGCTCCGACAGTCCGGCAGAGGGTGTTTGTAACTGTTGGGCCGGAAAGTTGTCTAGATGCTTGGAGCAACGTATGTCCTAAACCTGCAGAGAAGTTCAACTGAAGATCTCTCCGTTGTTAAAGGAAGCTACACGTGGGGAGTTCAGGGTATATAGGGCTCCTACAAGGCTCCTATAAGGTATATAGACCTTCTATAAAGCTCCTATAACGGTAACTACCCACCTGCAAATGTCCTAGACGTTGGCTGCCTTATATCCCTAAGGCTCCATGTCCCCATATAGTATATACTTAGACCCTAAAGTACCTATATAGGAACCCCTTTAAGGCCTAAGTATATACTGTGTGGGTACATGGAGCCTTTGGGTATAGGAGCCTGACCATGACCTTGCTTGACCCTACGACAAAAGGAACGACATTCGAGGCCAAAAAATTACACAAACCTGAAGCATAACCTCTAAACCCTAAACCCCTATAAACCCCTAAACCCCATAACCTCTATCCTCTAAACCCTGAGCCTTGCTCTCAACCCAGAAACCCGTACACTGAACCCCCGCGGCTGGAGGCTTTGGGACCCCGTGCTAGAATCTTGTTTTTGGATCGCTGGAAAAGGGACCACAACAAAAGCCACGCTAAGCACCAGTATGAAGGCCCTAAAACCTATAAACCCTAAACCCTAGACCCTAAACCCCTAACCCTTAAACCCTAAACCCTAAACCAAAACCCTAAGCCCCTAAGTAGAGCACGAAAGCCGTAACTTAGAAGAAACCCCTTCTTGGCCGACTCTTAGAGCTTTAGAAATGGACAGTGAAGGCGGGAACCGCTGTGCTTTCAGAAGCTTTTAACCCTAAACTGGGTTAGGGGGTGGGGTTTAGGGTCTAGGGTTAGGGTTTAGGGATTTAGGGTTTAGGGTTAGGGTTTAGGGGTTTAAGTTATCATAAATGGGGATCTATAGTACATAATTTGGGTTTCTTTATTATGGTAACTCAAACTAAATCCCTTAACAAGATCCCAGTAAACCCCAAATCAAGGCCAAGCCTTCCACATATGACCGGAAGTGCTTCGGTTCTATCGACCAACAACATTCGCAACGGTCGTACAGAGGAATACAGGGTTTAGGGTTTAGGGTTTGGGGTTTATGATAGGTTTATGGGTAGTTCTCTAAATTAGGGTCCTTTTCTAGGTCCCCAACAAGGTACGGCACCTTTATACAAAGGACCCTGAAAGGGACCCTAATTTAGACAACTACCCATGTAATTCCCATGGCTTAAACGAGGACGCTAGCTTACCTAGGAAATGTCGTAGGATTTCATGGCTTGGTCAGCAAAGGTTTGCCACACCCATCAACAGTTTGACACCAGAATCTCTAAACCCTAAACCCTAAACCCCTCTTAAATCAGCTCTTCCTCTGGATGTGGATCTGGAGCCCTACTGTTGAAGCATGGCCTTTCTTCTACGCATGATGCGACGGGGCCGCCCCATAGCCCGAAGCCCTATACTCTATCCTGCAGCGCGAATGCAAAATCCACTTCGCCCGAACTCCCAACCCTCTGCACCTTGCCCAATATGTCCTCATCCCTCAACCCTGCCTCCTCTGTAACCCCTACACTTGAAGCCGCAGACTCTGAATCCGAACGCAAAAACCCTGAACTCTACACCCTCACTAATTACCGAATTTCGGTTTAGGGTCTCTGCTGCGTTTTACAGACTTGTGTTGGTTTCCCGCGTTTTTTTTTACAAGGTTTACAGTTTAATCACAGTAGAACCCATAGGCCTCTAACCTAGAGGCTCCATATACACTACCATTATGGAATTAGGCTCCCAAAACCATAATAAGGATGGTCTTTTGGGGCCCAATTCCATAATGGTAGTCTATATGGAGCCTCTGGGTAAGTAGTTCGTTTTTGGGATTACCTTATAGGATTCTAAATATAAACCACAAAAAGGAGCTACTTTGGAGCCTATGGGAACACACAAGAACAGAAAACCCTTGAAACCCTCTGGTTTCCTGCTCCGCGTAGCCGGAAGCTTCTCAAGCCTTGCGCACTCCACGGTTTAGGGCCCCAGGGTGTAGGGTTTAAAAAGGGTTTCGGGTTTAGGGTGTAGGGTTTAGGGTGGGGTTTAAGGACCAAGGAGGTTCAGGGTTTGGGGATGTTTGGGGTAAAGGCTTTAGGGTTTTGGGAGCCTGTTGCAGGCTCGGTGGGGCATTTGTGGTGTATGGGAAAGGTTTGTAGAGATTTGCCGGGGTCTTCAATGGTTGGCAGGGGTTTACAGCGCTTACAGGGGTCTATCAGAGCTTGTAGAATGCACTGGCCGAAGGGTCCATGTACCTATAGTATACACCATACACCTTGCATTAGACGATGCCCTTGATTCATGGTGGTCCTATGTAGGTACCCCTATCGGCGACTGAACCCTGATCATGAAGCTTTCGAAAGCTCGGCGAAAGTTACAAAGTTCACGTCTTGGAGGGTTCGGCCTTCCGCCAAGGCCCTAAACCCTATTTAGGCTGGTAAGTAGCTCCGCGCAGGCCCTGTCGGACCAGCAAGCATGCAGGAGTAGAATCTCCACGCGGAATGCTTCCGAAAGAAAAGAAGCTACGCTTTTCTTAAGAAAGGCCAGTCGAGAAAGGGATCAAGGAGCATTGAATTTTCGGTCCCCAACATGATACGGCACCCTTATAACAAGGCCCCAAAAAGGAGCCTAATTTGGACAACTGCCCTTACAGGTATACCTTCGCATTTAGATTTAGAGTTGAGGCCCAAATGTGGCCATGCTCTCAACTCGTTGCCCCGCAGCTTGGGATTTCGAGGTCGTGCTGGCCCCTCCAAAAACCCCAAATCTCATAAATCACTGTTTTACACCCTGCCCTAAGCCTAAACTCAGACACCCCTAAACCCTAAACCCTAAACCCTAAACCCTAAGCCCTAAACCCTAAGCCCTAAACCCTAAGCCCCAAGCCCTAAACCCTAAACCCCTAATCGCCTAAATCCTAAACCCGGAGGCCCTAAGGCCCCAAACCCTAAACCCTAAACCCTATAGATCCCTTTAAGGAACCCTAGAGACCCCTTTAAGGAACCCTATAGATCCCGTTAAGGAACCCTATATAGATCCCGTTATAATTAAAGAGCCCTAAGCCCACAAATTTGCAGTTCCAGTGGCACAGCCGATTGTCGCTCGGGCTGAGGCCGGTCGCCTCGTTGCCAGAAAAGCTTGGAAGGCTTCTGGCGTTTAGGGTTTAGGGCTTTAGGAATAAGGTTTTAGGGTTTAGATGGGTTTAGGGTTTAGGGTTTAGGGTTTAAGGTTAAGGGTTTAGGGTCTTGGTTGAAACGAACCTCCTCCAAAGGTCCTATATGGCTGATGCTCTAAATCCTGCTTTACCCATAATAAGGAATAGACCATAATTTCCATAGTATTTAGGGCCCTGAAGGTAACGCAGGATTTATGTCCTCAACAGTAGTGTTCTATTTGGGTTCTGATAGGGCCTAAGAAAGGTTCGAAGAGTTCAAGCACCCTACATTAATAGCAGCCTAACTCCGCTGATCAGCGACTCCAAAAATTATCGATTGAACCCACCACCCCCTGAAATCTTCAACACGAAACCCTGAAACCCTAAACCCTAAACCTTAAACCCTAGACACTAAACCCTAAACCTTTACTAAACCCTAAAACCCTAAACCCTAAAACCCTTGACCCTTTGAAGCCCCCTTTCCCAGCACGTCATCTTGAGCCCGAAGGCAGCTCGCAGACCGAAGCCACTGCGCAGGACTCCTGGAACCCCAAAAACTCAGACAGTTTAGGGTTAGGGGTTTGGGGTTTAGGGGTTTAGGGGTTTAGGGGTTCAGGGTTAGGGGTTTAGGGTTTAGGGGTTTAGGGGTTTAAGGGTAGGGTTTACGGTTTGGGTTTACCTAAACCCCCAAAACTAGGTAAAATAATGGCCCCCAAACCCATAAAAAGGCTATTATTCTACATTCTTTTGGGGTCCAGGTAGGGTTTTGTCTTTATGAAGCTTACTTTTGTTTCTCTTGGCGAGGGGGAGGAGGGTTAGTCTAGGTTTAGGCGTAGGGCTGATTGGGGCTTATGAGTTTTATGGCATTGGGAATAGAATTGCCTCTTCAGTCGTTGAATCACTTTTCTTCGAGGGGGCCTGAGAATAAGGGTTTATAGCATATGCTGATACCCATAGGCTCCTTAGTAGTTCCTTTTTGAGATTTTCTTATAGGATTCTAAATATAAATCATGAAAAGGGAGCCTATGGGTAGAGTAGAATCGGGCCCACAGCTGCGTGAAGTTGGGGGTTCAGCCGGATGTTTTGGCTTAGGGTGTCTAGGGGTTTAGGGGTTTAGGGTTTAGGGCTTAGGGTTAGGTGTCTAGGGTCTAGGCTTTAAGGGGGGTTAGTGGAAGCCTAGGAAGGACCAGCGAAAGAAGCTTCAGGGTCCCAGGCCACGCAGCTTCTGTTTCTTTGTTTCCTGATAACTCATTTACACAAGTTTCCGACATCTGGTCTGTATCTATATCTATAACCATGATCCAGACCTATATGTCAGAGAAACAACAGACAAGACTGTGCAGAAGGAGAAAACCAATTCTGACACTTCAGGGTCTGCCTATAGTCTCCATTGTAGTTCCTTTTTTTGGTTTAACCAATCCTATGTTAAGGATCCTAAACGGTAACCCCAAAAACGGAACTGCAATGGAGACTATAGGTAGGGTTTCGGGCTTCCTTCAAGGAACCCGAAAGGGCAACAGGAAAAAAGCACCGGCAGGCGCTCCCGGAGGCTCGAGCAGGCGGTGGTGTCGCCATCTCAGCACAGCAAGAAGCGTAGGGTTTGGGAGTTGGGATTTACCCATAGGCTCCTTAGTAGTTCCTTTTTGGGATTACCTTATAGGATTCTAAATACAAACCGCAAAAAGGAACTACTTAGGAGCCTATGGGTAGGGTGTAGGGTTTGGGATTTAGGATTTATAGATGTGTTGTGAGGACTTAAGTTTAGGACTTATAGACATTAAATTTAGGGTTTAGGATGTAGGCGAATGGTTCCGGAAGTAATTTAGCAGGATGGACTTTATGGTTTAGGCCTAGGCTGGGAGGAGAGTTTCGTTTGAGGGGTTTAGGGGTTTAGGGTCTGGGGGGATTTCGGGCTCAGGGCTTCTACGCTTTAGCGGTTGATCAGGGTGTGTTTTTCTTTTGCGTGGTTAGGGCTTAGGGGTTTCTAGGCTCCGAAGGCTATGTAGTTGGAGGTGTCTAAGTTTTCGAGCGTAGGGTTTTAGGGTTCTGGGCTCTGTCGTGCCACTCCCAGAAACTGACTAGAGTCCTGCTCGCGTGCAGTTCAGGTTTTTCGGGCTATGCGGCTTAGGACTAGAAGGTCCACGACCTGAGTCCCAAACCTACAAACCCTCAGGGTGCCAGGTTCAGTGCTTGAGAGTTTGGGGTCTTTGGGAGTATGGTCTGGAGGATCCACGGCTAATCGTCATGAGGCTTGTCGTTGCCATTTTGGAAAGATTTAGATTGATCACTTCCCGCTCGGATTCCGCAAAGGGTCCCGGGTTCTTCCAGGCAGGCAACCTGCAATGGCGTACAGCGTGTTAAATGGGAGGTGTTTTTGAGTTGAGCCGTTAGGGGCACCGTGATATTCCCGGTGTTCTTGGTATTTCTGTCAGCATCTCTACCGTCAAAACATACACTTCGGCTGTGGCCTTGCACCGTCTGTTCTCTGTCTCATGTAACTGTTTAGAGTTTAGGGCGTAGGGTGTAGTGGCCATATTTCCATAAATATCGGCTGACTGATTGCAGTTGCCACACTTCGTTTTCGGACGTCAAAACGAAACCTTGAACCCCAATCTGTAAGCGCTAGTGACTTGGGGTTTAGGGGATTAGAGTTGCGAACAGCCGGTGCTGGGCTTCGTACCGAAGATCGCGACGGCTGCCTGGCGACTAGTAGCGAAGGCTGATGGACAGCTTCTGGTGTTTGTACAAAGCTCCTAAGAGGGGTTTGCAGCTGAACTTCTCTATGAATATATACGAGGTATACACGCACCAAAAGCTTCAGGGGTCCATGGTCTGAAAATTCAACTGGAACTTAAATGCGACGCTGTTGTATACGGGCCCTCTGTATATCGGCCCTACATGCATGCTTGTGCATCTGTGTATATCTCCATACAGGCAGCTAGACGCCTAGATGTATACACGGAGAAGCAAGGAGAGAGCAAAAAAGAGAGAGAGAGAGAGAGTGAGATAATGACGTGAATATACTTGGTCTCTAAGGGTAGAGACAACACAAGCTGAAGGCGACAAGCTTTCATGTTTAGGTTTGCAGAGCTTAGAACCGAAACCCTAACCTCGAAATGGGAACCCTAAACCTTAAGCCCTTCACCCTAAACCGGAAAAACAACTAAACTCTTAAACCCAACACACTTAGCCCTGAACCCTCAACCCCGAACCCCTAAACCCTATAAGCTCTAAACCCGAAACCCCTAAACTCTAAAACCCCGAAACCCTGCACCCGAAGCAATAAGCCCTTTTGGTTCCTCGAGTTTGGAGGTTCAGGCCTCTCCTGTTCTAGGCTTCAAAATCAACTAAGGAGTCGTGGTCACGAAAACCCGAGCCCGAAAATTCCACGTACATTTTCGGCTTTTTGCAAGTTTAGGTTTAGGGTTTAGGGTTTAGGGTTCAGGGTCTAGGGGTTTAGGGTTAGGGTTTAGGGTTTTCCAAGTTTAGGTTTAGGGTATTGGGTTTAGGGCTTAGGGCTCCGACATGACATAGGGTTTAACCCAGTTTTGCAGGGTAGGGCCGGGGCATGGGATTATCCTATGTACTGTGTCCTACGTAGGTACTTCAAGCCAAAGTACATAATATATATATATACACATACACATACATACATACATACATACATACATACATACATACATACATACATACATGATCGACACACTAACACACACGCACACACACGCACACGCCTATATATGCATATACACACGCACACATAGACAGATACATACATACATACATACATACATACATACATACATACATACATAGATACATATATACATACACTCATACAGGTACACATCCTTCGGGTTGACTCCAAAGGATGATGTATAGACAGGTTATGCACCCTGCAGAGCCTAGCGACCCAACCCACCTGTGTTCCAGGTTTAGGGTATATGGCCAGCAATCCACCTCTATTGAAAAGTAATTTGGCGTTTAGGGTTTAGGGTTTAGGGTTTAAGGAGAAATTGATAGTAATTAAGTGTGTCTGGATTCGGGACTATCGAGTGCAACTCCTGGAACTAAGCCTTAGATTTACAACATTCAAACCTTTCTGTTGCATTCATTGTGAAGTTGCGCGTACGTATAACTATGGTCGCATGCTTACTATGCCGATGCTAGCTATACTTAAACGAACCCAGAAGCCCCAACTTGTTTCCAGGTCTACCCCTAAACCCTAAACCCTAAACTACTGTTGATGGACTAAATTCTGCATGGCCCAAGTATATTATAGTACCATAAATCCCACAGCTTGGGTATACAAGCTCATGCAGGATTTCGTCTATCAACCACATGGGTTAATGTAGGCCCTTGCAATGAGCTTCCTTCTCTGGGGGGCCTGAGCGCAAGGATCCTTTGCACAATCCGTGCTACTGGCGAGCGTCCATTTAATTCGGTGTCTAGGTTAAGGCTGATAGTAAGCACAGCTAGAGTGATCCCCAAACCCTAAACCCTAAACCTTAACCGTTTATAGAAAGCCAAACCTTACCGGCAGAAGCTTGGCTTGTAGTCTAAGCCCTAAACTCCTAAACTCCTAAACCCTAAGCCCTAAACTCATAAAACCCTAAACCCTAAACTCCTAAGCCCTAAACTCCTAAAACCCAAAAAACTCTAAAGCTTGGTTTAGGGTTTAGGGTTTAAATTAGGGTCCCTGAACCATCCCAAGGCCCTTAAATCCCTGCACACCCGACCCTACGCCCCCCAACAATGCAGTCTTAAACCCTAAACCTGCTATACCTAAACCCCTAAACCCTAAACCCCTAAACCCTAAACCCTAAACCCTAAACCCCTAAACCCTAAACCCCTAAACCCTAAACCCTAAACCCTAAATCATCCCCAGGGCCCTGACTTCAGCCCGAGGTCGTTCCGAATGGCCGCGGCTGTGGGGTTGGGCTTCGACCTCGGCAACTCTGGGGGGGGGCGGGGGGTTGGGTTTAGGGTTTAGGGCTGCTCCAACCCGCCTTCTAAATCCTACACTCAAACCCTCTTTAAGGTAGGGTTTAGGGTTTAGGGTCTATGGGTTTAGGGTTTGGGGTTCAGGGTTTAGGGTTTAGGGTTCAGGGTTTAGGGCCGTTTAGGGTCTAGGGTTTAGGGTCTCCCGATCCTCCAGGTTCTTTCAATCCAGCCGTCCCACTGATGGCACGCTTGGAGATGGGTTTACGGTTGATGGTATAAATCCTGCATTACACAAAATAAGGAATTTCCCATAACTCCCATAGTTTAGGGTCCTTAAGGTAATGCAGGATTTATATCATCAGCCGCAGGTCTCCGTTGCAGTTCATAACCAACTATATGTGTTCGGGTTCTCGAGTGCAAAACGAGGTACTTGACACAGAAACGGAAATTGCAATGGAGCCAATAAGAAATCGAAAACCTTAAAAGTCTACCTCGAGCCCCATCGACTACCGCTGCTACGGTTGATGATATAAATCCTGCATTACATTAATAAGGACCCTAAACTATGGGAATTATGGTATATGCCTTATTATGGGTAATGCAGGATTTATATCAGCCGTAAGATGGAAACGTCAGGCCTCCACAGAGTGTACTTGAGGGCGCACTGCTAGAGGTCAATACCCTTTCATTCCTTCAGGATTCGGATCAAAACCGCGCCAACAAGTGCAGACCCTAAGAAGGTTGGTTTAGGTTTCGAATCATCCCGGAGTCAGCAATGTCAGTTTGCAGTTTTGTGGTTCAGGGATGCAACTTTCAGGCACCTCAACCTATCACAGGGTACTCTTTTGTAGGACTCCTGCTGTTTTTTTATACCAACTTGCCTCGGAAAGTATATACCCAGACCCAGCACAAGCTGGCTCGTGTACATGGATACCTACCCATAGGCTCCATAGTAGTTCCTTTTATGGTTTATATTTAGAATCCTATAAGGAAATCCCCAAAAGAAACTACTAAGGAGCCTATGGGTAAACCATGAACTGACGACCACTGAAAAGGTAGGGTTTATGTAGAGGGACAAGCTTAGGCGTTCAAGGTTTTAGGGTTGGGCACCTTATCACGAGTGGTTTCTACTTTTTACGGAGCCTCCTTTCGTGAGGGAACCCGTGGATGGGCATTGAAGTGTCTGGCTCCCGGCGACTCGCACAGCGCTGTTTTGGACTTCTTTGGCAAAGCTTTTTCCGGGTCCACTGTCGCGGTCCTTCTCAAGATTTAGGAGGTAGGGCATACTGCGTGGAGCGAAGGGGGGTTGCGGGTTTGAGATCTGGGATGATAAGACTTAGGGTTTGGGTACGCCATCTAGTGAGTTGATACAGCTGTGAATTGAACGCCACCTCGAGGTGAACGAAAGCTACCTGTATAGGTACAGTAGGGTTTAGGGTGTATAATAAGGAATCAGGAACGGTCTCGTGGCTGCCCCATATCTGCTTATGGCCGTGAGACATCACTGCAACAAGGACCTTGAATCATGCAAATGTGCACCTTTCAGATTCAAGGCAGTGGAGAGGCTTGAAGGAACGCTGGGATAGCTTGAACCAAACGGCGCACCCTGAATCTCTAAACCCAACCCTAAACCCTGAACCCTAAACTAAACCCCTAAACCCTAAACCCTAAACCCTAAACCCTAAGCCCTAAACCCTAAGCCCTAAACCCCTAAACCCTAAGCCCTAAACCCTAAACCCCCGGGAAGCCCTAGGCCGCGAAGAGCTCGCTGGACCCTTCGGGACAGCTGCTGCCACTCAGGCCAGGTCCACCTGAAAGGAAACAAGAACTGGAGGGTTTAGGGTTTAGGGTTGAGGGTTTAGGGCTGGAGGGTTTAGGGCTCAGAGGGTTTATAGGGTTTGTAGGGCTTATAGGCTTATAGGGTCTATAGGGTTTAGGGTGTATAGTGTTTATAGGGTTGTTGGGGTTTGGGGTCTTGGGCTTAGGGTTTAGGGCTTAGGGTTTACGGTCTAGGGTTTAGAGTTGAAGGTTTAGGGTTTAGGGCTTAGGGTCTAGGTAGGGTATCTTGGGCGACTTAGTCAGAAGCGTTCATAAACAGTTACTGTTGCGATACATCTAGCCAGAAGCAAACACACACAAGTCAAATTTGTCATGATGACTAGAGGACATGGCAACAAGGAACAAATGACGTATGTTTTGATGCTGATACCCATAGGCTCCTAAGTAGTTTTCTTTTTGGGGGTTACCTTATAGGATCCTAAAAGGAACTACCGTTGAGCCTATGGGTACTGTCGCGAGAAGGGATAGACTTCACCTCTCGTGTCCAACGCGCTTCCAGATGCTCTGCAGCTACAAAAACTGATTATCCATGGCAAATCTTTGATGAGCAGAATACAAGGAACAAGAGCAAGGGCACAAGAACGACCACTGACACGGCGTTGGACTGAGCACTGTATCATACATCAGAGCAACGATTACAACCTGTGTCGGCCCGCACACAGCAAGCGTGGAGTAATTAACACATGAACCAGCAAACAACAAAGCACTGAAACAACCATATAAATGCATACATATATTTATGAATGCATGCAACCCTAAACCCGAAACCCTAAACCCTACACGCATGCGCGCTGCCGCCAAGCCCTGACGAATCCCGAAACTCTAAGGCGCCGATCGAGCCATAAAGCCGCATCCAGCAGGTTTAGGGTTTAGGGTTTAGGGAGCATGAAACACAAACCGTTTTGAAAAGTACTGCCCTGAAGCTCCCAGCTCATCGGATAACCTTGACCCCTGATCTTAAACTCACCCTGAAGCCCTGAACCCTAAATCCCTAAGCCATAAAACCTTAAACCCTAAACCTTAAACCCTAAACCCTCAACCTTAAACCCTAAACCCCTAAACCCTAAACCCTGAACCCTAAACCCAAAACCTTGAACCCTCAGACCGGCCTTCTCCTCGTCACCTCGAGGATTTGCTTCCCCGAGACTGAAGCCATAGTCAAGCAGGAACCGCTGGTTCCTGGGCTTAGGGTTCAGGGTTTAGGTTAAAGGGGTTTTAGGATTTTTTTAAGGGGGTTTAGGGCTTAGGGCCTAGGGTTTAGGGTGCAGGCTTTAGGGCCGGTTCAGGGTTTAGGCTATTTTTTGGTTTAATTTTAAGGGGTTTCGGGTTTAGGGTTTTAAGGTTTGGGGTTCAGGGCGGGGGTGTTCCATTAAGGGAACCTGAGGCTCGAGGTTCAAGCTAATGTAGGGGCCGTAATGATTACCTATACTATTTTGGGGGGTTCCTTATTGTATTTATAGTATAATATACCCCAAAACTCTATTCTAATTATGAAGGCCCCTAGATTATGGGTCTTAGGGCTTACAAGGCTTTGAGATCCGCAGGGCGTTAGAGTTTTGTAAACGCATGAGGAGTTTTGGGTTGCAGTCCGGGCGTACTGGTGAGGGATTGCGTCTGTGTCTGTGTGTACCCGCATAGTATACACGTGAACCCAAAACATGCGCACATGGACCGTTCCTGCATGATGAACTCTTACCCAGAGGGTCCATATATACTACTATTATGGAATTGGGCCCAAAAGACCATCCTAATAATGGCTTTGGGGGACTTAATTCCATAATAGTAGTATATATGGGCCCTCTTGGTTACGTCTCTCAGAAGTCTCCCAGAACTCACAATTGCGGCGTTAGGGCCTGCGGCTCGAATGATCGTTTTGCGCTGGGGTCTACTTTCGGGGAAGGCGCAATTGATATGGGGGTTTCCGAAAATAGGGGACCCTATACAGTACCCTTATAAATAGTAGGATCCATATTATAAGGACCCCAAAATACGGTGCCCTAATTTTCGGAAAGTCCCATATATTTGCTTTCCTTCTTCCACGCTGCTGGCGCGGGAGTCCTCATCTGACATCCTGGGTCCTGGGCCCTAGACCCAAGATGCAAAACCTGAAAGCCTACACCCGTAACGCCACCCTAAGGCCCTACTGTTGATGATACAAATCCTGCAGTACCTTAAGGACCATGAATTATGGGAATATGGTATATTCCTTATTAACCTAGTATGGGTAATGCAGGATTTATATCATACACCCTTTTACGTCCAAAAAGCCTGAAGCCCCTTAAAACCTAAACCCTAAATAAACCCTAACCCCAAACCCAAAACCCTAAACCCTAAACCCTAAACCCCAAACCCTAACCCTAAACCCTAAACCCTATATAAACCCTAAGCCCTAAACCCAAAACCCTAAAAACCCTGTCCTGGACCTCTCGGACCGGGGTTGTCGTGTTAACATCGGGGCATAAGTGCTTGCCAATATGACTAGACCCAAGAGAAACCTAGGAATAAAAAGGGTGCCCTTTTTGGTTTAAAGGACTTTATAAGGGAACCTGAACCCTAAAAAGGGGAATAAGGGCCTACTCTGGGTCCTAGATGATTCTTCAGGCTTCCTTACCATGATCATAGCATACTATGCCCCCAAACCGTAGGGTTTAGGGTTTAGGGTTTTGGGTTTTGGGTTTTCATAACAAGGATATTTAAGGAATTGAACTCGAGTTTTGAGAGCTCGATTCGGCCCGTGGGAAGACCCCTAAGACCTAGACAGCACTGACTCAGAGCCGGCACCGCTCCTCTTCCCAGAGAGCCCATTACCCCTTGATTAAGGCATATACTTTAAACCATAATATTAAGGCCCCTATAATTTAAGGTATAGTCCGTGATTGAGGGGCATTGGGTTCTATGGGTTCAATCCTAGACCGTAATTAACACGGAAAACAACGCCAGAGGCTAAACATGGGCCCAAGAACCGAGTTGACTATGATATAGCGTAACCTACCTTGCTGCCGGTACTACACAGCTCCTTCAGGGGTTTAGGGAACACTAACCCATTATCTACCTACCTACTTATCTATCTGTCTACCTACCTACCTACCCGCCTATCAATCTGTCTAGTTATGTATGTATGTGTCTATCTACTCATCTATCGACCTATCTGACTACCTATCTGCCGATTTTTCTGTGCATCTATCGCTCTCCCCTTTTCTCTTTTGTATATCGGCATCTGCGCGATTGGGATGATATTGTGGCAATTGGTAATGAGCGCCCCCGGCTGCACTGGGCCCACGACGGGTACTTGCCGTAGGAGATGCGGACAGCCTTCCCCAGGACAGGAGGCTCAGAATCCCTTTCTTGATGGTAAGCCCTGAACCATAAAACCCTATCCCAGATCCTAAACCATAAATCCTAAACCCTAAATCCTAAACCCTAAATCCTGAATTTAAACCCTAAACCCTAAATCCTAAACCCTAAACCGTGACGAAGCCTGAGCCCGAGGCCCTCGTTTGTTGTTGGCAGCTGCTTTTCTAGACCCTAAACCCTACATCCTAAACCAACACCAAGAAACATAGATCCCTTATGGAGCCCCTGTTTAGCCCTTTACAGTACCCTTGCCGCCGTGAATTGTCAATGTCTTTGCAGCGTGCTTTTTTTTGCGGGCTTGTTTCACGGGTAATTATTTGCAGTGTCGTGCATGTCCTGGCAAAAAGTTGAGTTTTGGCACGCTGCATGGCCGTAAGGAGGGGAAAAAAAACGCGTCTCCAGTCTGTCACTGTTCTGGTCTTTGGTTTTGCCTTGCATTCCGGGCGCGTGCAGCATGTCAAGGATGTTGTGCATGCCTGTCTCGACACGTAGTGCGTCGTTTTTGTTGCCTGCACGAATGGGTTGAGTCGCGGGGGAGATGACGGCCATGGCAGTGCGGATTCTTGCTTTTTGTTTGCCGTGTATTTCGTTTTGCCAGCGTAAACCCCTAAACCCCAAAACCCTAAACCCCTAAACCCCTAAACCCTAAACCCCTAAACCCCTAAACCCCTAAACCCTAAACCAGCCTACAGGGGGGGCAAGGACGCATGAAGAGTCTCAGTCTTCACATCCCATCATTGGGCCTTGGAGACTTCTGTCGGCGACCGCTTCTGGTTTCTTTGCTGTATCACCAAGATGTGATGATGGAGGCGATGATGATGATGATGATGATGGCGATGATGATGATGATGATGATGGTATGGTGGTGCTGGTGCTGGTAAAGATGAGGATGGTCGTGGTGGTGGTGATGGTGATGGCGATGATAATGGTGATGATGATGATGATGACGATGGTGATGCCGAGATAACGACTGTTTCTTCCGGGCTGTGGGGGCTTGGGGTTTCATTCTCGGGTCTAAGGTTTTGCGGCTGCAACGGGTGATTATAAGGTTTACGGCTTGCATGTTGATTTTGGGTGATTCAGGCTCTAATTACGCTTCAGGTTTCCATCTGGTGGCCTGCCTTGTTGCATTGCTGGGCAAAGGACTCATATGTTAAGGCTTTTGGGCCCAAAGACCCTATTGCAGACGGCTTTTGGGCTATTTTGATGCTAAGGGGTAGTTTCAATCTCCGGAGCCCTGAACCTCACAGCGCCAAAAGCGCTTGAAGTTTATTTAGTCCACAACCTGAAACCTTGCAACTGGCCCTAAACCTAGGGTTTAGGGTTAAGGGTTTAGAGTTTAGGGGTTTAGGGTTTAAAGTTTAGGGTTTAGGGCTTAGAGTTTTGGGTTTAGGGTTTAGAGATATAGAGGTCCCGCAGCCTGTAGCATAGGGGCCTAAATAGATGTAACTCGTGCGCCGGCTATACAGAAAATCTTGTGTTGGAGGGCACAAAGGAAAAGGCATGTCTAAAAAACAGCAAGTGTCCAGGTACCTACCTTCAACTACCATCACCTCCGTCTTCTTCTTAGAACTCCACTAGAATTTATAGGGGTCTTGGAAAACATGGGTTTTGGCAGGTTAAGGTATACCTGAACCCCAATAGCCTACCTTCTTAAGACCTATATCAAGGCATCATAATAAGGAGCCCTAAACAGGTAGATTATCAGGGGTCCAGGTATAGTATTAACATGGAACTTGGACTAATCCCTCACTGCCTCGCCCGCGGCCAATGGCCGGCGAGTAACGAGTCCGGCGGAGCCGTGTTCCCAGATCTGCGCAGGGAAGAGAATGGTGGGAGCCTTCATTAAGTTTACAACATCAGCAATACATGCACGTTACACACACACACGCATGTGTGTATATATATATATACACATAAACACATACAGCTCTATATATATATATACATATGTATGTGTATACATATATGTATATGCAGATACATACATGCATGCATACATACATACATACCCACCCAGCTCGACGCTAACCCCTAAATCCCAAACCATAGAAGCCCTTCGCTAAACCTGCCCAACCCTACAAAGACCGAATCCTAAACTCCTCCAGCACCATACTCTTGTTACGGGTTATTCAAACCCGTGCTGCAAATACTACCTATACATACCCTCCACTCTAGCTCTAATTCGTTGCTCAGCTGGCTTCCCCTTTAAAGATCCTGGCCATTAAGTTGGTCCGCCAAAGAAAGAAACCACATGAGAGAGTGTAGATAAACCCAACAAGTATAGAAGTTAGGGTTTAGGGTTTAGGGACTAAAAGCACTGAATCCTCATTAACCCCTAGTCGCATGCCAAATAAACACCTTCGCTAAAGGTCCATGTACCTGTAAAGTGAATGCCTTGGCCTTCAACAACACCTTTTCTGGAACCAATAAAAGTCCAATGTCTAACTCTTTTGGGTGCATGAACCCTTAGGGCAACATGCTCTGAAAAGCTACCATTTCACGAAGCTCACCATAGCCCAAACCCTGAACCCTAAACCTAAAAGGGTAGTTCTCCAAAATAGGGTCCCTTTTAGGTCCCCAATATAGCACGGCACCCTTCTAAAAAGGACCCTAAAAGGGACCCCTATTTTAGAGAACTCCCCAAAAAGCTGCGCGCCTTTCCATGGCCGACGACGGTGGCTCGACCACTCCTCAGGCCTGGCAGACCTGCCTGGGATCGTGTCTCGGGCGTCGGGCTTCCAGGGGCTTAGGGGTTTAGGGAGTTTAGGGAGTTAGGGGTTTAGGGTTTAGGGCTTAGGGTTTGGAGTTTAGGGTTTAGGGTTTAGGGTTTGTTTCAAAGGCTGGGGGATACATGCATACACATACATGTATCTATATGCTTGTAACTATATAAGTACATACATACACACACTCACACATGCGGAGCGAGAGCTGACAAACCTAAACCAGATGGAAGGGCAATTTCTGTGAGTTCGGAATTTCAGAAAATTAAGGAACCCTTGCAGCGCAAAGATCCGCAAAACAATGAATTGGCAAATAAGGGGTTTTGGGTCATTTCTTACCAAACCGGGTGCTATGAATAGGCTAGCTATATAGTTATTACGGCTATCTAAGTCCCCTAAGTAGTTCCTGTTTATGGTTTATATTAGGAATCCTATAAGGTAACCCCAAAAAGGAACTACTTAGGGGCCTATGGGTATCTAAGTCCCGTGATCCTCCAATCAGACTTAGCTGAGTGTCAGGCCACGGTGAGGTCCGCATTGGGCTCGGGACTGTGGTTGGCCAGATCCTTGGCCAAGCAGCGATTATTTAAAGGAAACTACAGGTGGGGAGTTTCAGGGTATATAGGGCTCCTATAAGGCTTCTATAAGGTATATAGACCTTCTATAAGGCTCCTATAACAGTAACTACCCACCTGAAAATGTCCTAGAATTATAACCTAGGGGCCTTATACTAAGTATCAAAGTATTTTGGGAAATGTTATAATATACCGTCCCGTAAAAAAAAAACACACCCATGTAGAGTCTGACTAACCGCTTACGCCTCCATGCTAAAGCTTGGGGTTTGGGAGTTTTGGCTTTAGGGCTTAAGGTTCGGAGCTTTTGGGCGGACGCTAACGGCCCAAAGTACCTCATGATCAGGCATTTGGGAGTCAGACAGAGGTATGGGAAGCTGGTATTGCGGGGAGTACTTGGTGAGTAACTAAGGTCCGCCTGAGGGCTCTGTGGTTGTGTGGGTCCTCAGGATCTCTGCTAGTTAGAGTTTCCAGAATTCTAACATGGCTACTCAGCTACTCCACACCTGCAGCTTTGGCAACTGAAGCAGAACATCCATCAGCAACCCCAAAAATCCGGAACCCGACACCCCGAACCCCCCGAACCTTGAACCCTAAACATTAAACCCTAAACCTTGAACCCTAAACATAAAACCCTAAACATTGAACCCTAAACCCTGAACCCTAACCCGGAAAATCTGACCATGAAACCGAACCCTAACCCGGAAAATCTGACCATGAAACCCTGGGGCTGCAAATAGCCCGAAGTAGGTCCTATTTATAGACTTTAGGCCCCGAAGCAGGTACCATTTGCATACTTGGGGCCCTTGGGAACACCCTCGGCCGGAAGGCGAGGCGCAACCCCCGGGATGAGGGCGCAGGCGTCGATGGAGGCACCGATAGCTCGGGTGGAGACGAGGGCATGGGCCCAAAGAAGCCTTCGGCAGAGGTTTCGACTCCTTATCGTGCGGTTTTTTGTATACATCCTGCATTACCCATAATAAAGAATCTCCCAGAATTCCCATAGTTTAGGGTCCTTAAGGCAATGCAGGATTTAGATCATCAACCGTAGTAAAGGGGCCCGAAGGCCCAACACTCCACTAATTGGCCTGAAGCAAAGCTTGATGAAAGCCCTTAACTCTAAAAATCCCTAAACCCGATACAACACCAAATGCAAACGAAATGACACCAAGCACACCACAAAAACAACACATATCTCAGGAACTACTTAAAAGGCCACGGCCTATGCCATGAAACGAGACCCCACTTGATCATGAGACTTCGGGTTTAGGGTTAAGGGTCAGGGTGGTAGAAGGTTTTACGGTTCTCTAGGGTTCTGAAAAGGTTCTATACGGATCTAGAAGAGTTCTACTCGGTTCTAGGGGCTTCGTAAGTAAGTTTCTAGGTACCTTAACAACTGGTCTTCGAGCTTAATTAGAGCTACTCATCATCACAGTTACCTTCTTTTTACACTGTGAACCCCATAGATACTAGGTCCCATGATCTTGTTTCGCACTTCAGTTCAAGACTCAACCACTTGCGCACTCTTAGAACAAACATACAAATCATGTGGTCAGTAGTCCCTTGGAGTTGTGTTAATATGTATTAACCCAATAATAAGGTCCATGGCAGCGATAATCAACATAAGCAGTAGTGAGCCCTAAACCCTAAACTGCACTAACAACCAAAGCCAGACGCTTTTGCGGACCTCTCGAGATCGACTTTCTCTTTCTCGGACACTTGCGACAGCATTTCCCTCCTGGCAGCAGGTCGTTGGGGCGACTGTTTAGGGGTTGTTTGGGTTTAGGCTAGAATTCAGGTAGAAAGAGAACCTACCTTTTTGAGGACCAATAACATAAGGAAATCATAATAAGGACCCCTAAGACCCCTAAAAAAGGAAGGTTCTTAAGGGCCCAGGTAGGGTTTAGGGTTAAGGTCTGGGGGTTCCTTGTTATAACTACAGTACAATAGGCCCCAAAACCCTAGTCTAATGATTGAGGCCCCTATTTTAAGGTTTTGCGCTGGGTGTGGGGCAGGTGGCTTGCATCCTTAAGCTAGTTTAGGGCTTTAGGTTTGGTGTTCTTTAGGGTTTAGGGTTCAAGGTTTTGGGTTTATAGGGTTCTTTAGGGTTCAGGGTTTAGGATTAATCAGACCCCAAGGGCCCCGTGAAAGGCAATAGTACTAACTCAGAAACCACCTTTCAAATGGGCGGCAGACCCTTCACTAGAGGACCCCTGTAACCCGATACCGCCAAAGCCCTGAAATCCTAAGCCACAAATCCTCAACTCCCAAAGCGACAAAAAAACCCTAAATCCACAAATCCTGAGACTGCTGGCACAAAGCACCGAAACCCTAAACCTCCCAACCTCGCACCCCCCACAATCCCAAACCCCCCGAAGCCCTACACCCGAAATGACCCCCCCCCCCCACCCGAGAAGTCTCGGAGTCTCTGCAGCAAAACAGTCCTGGCGAGCACCTGGGCCTTCCGAAAGCAGCGGAGGCTTTGCTTTGAAACGGTTTAGGGTTTAGGGTTTGGGGTTTGGGGTTTAGGGTTTTTGGGTTTAGGGCTTTAGTGTTTTAGGGCTTTAGGGTTTTAGGGTTTAGGGCTTTAGTGAAGCATGCGTTCGTTACTGTGACTGGCTTCGACTCGAAAGGAATATATCGAAGGAGCCCTAAGAGGAAACCTCAAAAAGAGGCCCTTAAAGAAGCCCCCTAAGGGGAGGGTTAGGGTTTGCCACTCGGGGCATCTGTTGCTTCTGGCATTAAGGGCTTAGGCTTTATGGCTAGGGCTGTGGGCTTACGATCTGACACGATGTTACACTGGCTTTTCTAGGAGCTTACAAACCCGCTCAGACTCCAAGTCTGCAAATCGTACGGTTTAGGGTTTAGGGTACCTACTTTGAGGTCAGGTCTAAAACCCATAAATGGTACCTACCTTGGGCTATTTGGAGTCTAAGGCGAAGGAAGTTGTACATAATGTTGTGCAAAGGTGTGATAACGATTTCGCACCCAAACAAGATGAGCGCAACAAAACGGGCCTCACTTGGTTTTCCGGGGGTAGACGGCGGTTTAGGGTTTAGGGTTTAGTGCGACTGAACGAGGGCAGAAGGGTGTCATATAGCATTTAGTGATTAGCAAGCCTTTATCCTTCAGGGCCTGGAAGTTATGCGGGCGTAAGGGTTTGAGGTTTAGTGTCTTGTGCTTTTGGTGTAGGGGTTTAGAGACTGGGTTCGGGCCAAGGGTCGTTCAGGTGATGAGATGTAGTGTAGGGCAGCAACACTTACGTAGTGATATCAGTCCTTGATAGTCGCTACATTGTTGCATACTTATTATGCTGTAATGTACCCCCCAAAGAGACCATGCTAACCAAGAAGACCCATATACTAAACCCACAATAGCCGTTAAACCCCCTGAAAGGAACCCTACTCAAATGATTAAGGCACCTAGTTTAGGGGTTTTGGTCTTGGGTTCCGTGCCTGTAGCCGGGGCATGGTCGGATAGTCGGCAAAGCGAGAGCTCTGCCAGAACACCTCGGTCTTTGGTGTTCTGCAGGAGTTTAGTTAAAGGAAACTACAAGTGGGGGGAGTTTAGGGTATATAGGGCTTCCATAAGGCTTCTATCAGGTATAGAGACCTTCTATAAGGCTCCCATAACGGTAAACTACCCACCTGAAAACGTCCTAGAGTTTAGGGTTTAAGGTTCGCAGTTTTAGGATTGGGATTGAGGGTTCGGGGGCTGAGGGCTTAGGGCTTGGGGGTTGAGGCCTTCGACTTATAGAGCTTACTGGTCTCTGGCCTGATTATTGGGGACTTGCGCGTTTCAGGGCCTCGCAAGGAAAGGGGTGTATATAAGCATAATTATTCTGAATATGCCGTACCTCTAGAAACTTTATCACATGACTATTGCTGCCACCATCATGCTGATTTTTAGACAGCAAATACGGACATGGTACATACATACATACATACATACATACATCCATCCATGCATACAGACAGACAGACAGACAGACAGAGACAGACAGACAGAAGTACATACATACACGCATGCATGCACGCATGCTTGCATACAAACATACTTACAAGCATTCATACAAACAAACTTACAACAGTACAAACACCAAAACAAACAACCAAACACACAAGCCAGCAAGCAAACAAATAAACACACAAACAAAAACATTCAAACACACAAACGACCAACCAACCAAACAAGCAAGCAAACAAACAAACAAACAGAAAACCAGCAAACAAACAAACAAACAACATAACAAACAAACATACAACCAAACAAGCAAGCAAGCCAACAAACGAACAAGCAAGCAAGCAAGCAAGCAAGCAAGCATGCATGAATGCATGCATACATACATACATACATACATACATACAAAAATACACACTTACATACTTACATACATACAAACAAACATACATACATACATCCATCCATGCATACAGACATACATACATACATACATACATACATACATACATACATGATCGACACACTAACACACACGCACACACACGCACACGCCTATATATGCATATACACACGCACACATAGACAGATACACTATACATAAACAGAGAAGGTCGACCTATGTTTGATTGACACAATTGCGGGAGGGGGCATACTGCTGTCATAAGACATGCTGAAGCCACCTTTCGTCGAAAGCCAACAAGTTGACAAGTGCCAAAGGACGGAGCCTCTCCGTGTTGGGTTCAGGGGTTCGGGTTCATTAGGGTTTGGGCCGGCTTGGCGTCCTTCAACAAAAACGTTCTACTACTCGTGCGACTGGCTACTCTCGGTTTGCTCATGCCTACATCCTAAACTCTCAACCTAATACCCGTAAACTCCAATAAATAAAAGCTCTATGCCCCGAGCCGATCCCAATCTAGGCGATGTAGTTAAGTATATGTAGGATAGGAATACATACAGTACTAGTAGTAGTTGCTGAAACTTCCCAAAGCCCTACACCCTGAACCCTACACCTCTACACCCTGACCCAAAGCCCTAAACCCTAAACCCCAAACCCAAGGCCCTGAACCCTAAACCCTAAACCCAAACCCTAAACCCAAAGCCCTAAACCCTAAACCAAAAGCCCTAAACCCTAAACACTAAACCCTAAACCCAAAGCCCTACACCCTAAACCCTAAACCAGCTCCCCTTTGCTCTTCAACCCGAGGCCCGCGCGGGCATCACCTCCCGGAGGAAGTCTTCTGAGGGCCACGTCGACCGGTACGCCTGGCAACAGCTTAGGGTTTAGGGTTTAGGGTTTAGGGTTGGGGTTTGGGGCCTAGCTTTTTTGGGGTTTTTGGGGAGTTGAGTTCAGGACTTCGGGTGTAGTTGCGGCTTAGAGATCGAGGTGCCTTCTTGATGGGTCCTTCTTCCTCTATAGGCTTGTTTTGAAACTCTGTAATGGGATTGAGACTACATTTCGGCCAAAAGCGCTTTTCGGCAGAACATCGTGTCGAAACAAGAATAAGCCTAACTTCCGGTATGATATTCCCAAAGGCCAGCGAATGTGCGATCCCACGGGTGTAATCGCACTTGGGCCTGCATCTCGTTACTGCTTGATTTCCCTTCGGTGTTTCAGAAACCTGGGTGTATCTCTGAGATGGTTTCGGTGGTGAGGTAATTACCCTGGTGTGATCGCGAAGCCGCAGGTGACGTTCATAGTAGGCCGAAGTTGTGCTTGCGATGGCTTGATGAGGCCTGTGATCTGTTGTTGTTATATGTCGTTTGCTGCACTGATGACGACGATGAGAAGAATATAAAATAGAAACGACCAGGGCCATGCCGATGTTTAGGAGTTTAAGCTACTTAAGTTTGGGGCTATGACAAGAGCAATGTCCTCGTCGCCGTCGTCGTCGTCGATGTGGTTGATGCGCTCGAGACTGCTGAAAGTGACATGTGACATTGGTTTCACGGCCATGATGACGATGGTGATGCTTACGAAGCAGAAAACGAAAACATGAAGAGTGTTGTGCCGATTAGGAGGCGTTCGCTGATGGCCATCAGGGCGGCGCTTCTAGTGTCGAATCAAAAGAATTATGATGATGCTGATGGTGCTGTTGATACTGGTGCTGAATGGCCTAGACCCTCCATCTGCCCCTATTAGACCCTAAATAACCTGAATTTGGGACCATATACCGGTACTTGGAGGGAACTGGGTCTATACCTGGGGCTCTAGATCTAGATCCTTGCTGACCCTCCCATTTGGGTTTAGGGTTTCGGGTTCAGGGTACCAGGGTTTAGGGTGTTAAAGACCTTCGAAAACTCTTACGCCCGAACCAAGGAAGCCCTCAACCCACCAACCACCGGCCGAACTTACTGGATTGGCGCGAGCCTCCCATTGACCTGCCTCGGCAACCTGACTTAAGGCTTCAGTTCAGGGTTCTTTCGGACGTTGATTTCGCTGCGTTGTTTGTTGCTTCCTGCTATTGGCCAGAGGCGAAACCCGAAACAGAGAGAGAGAGAGAGAGTGAGAGATATATAAATATATCTGCAGCATAATCAGGTCAGACATTCTTTTGTCCAAAGCTGCCTTGCAGAGAATTGAACTGGATTGGTACTGGGTGGTAGGGATGACAATGTTGAATGAACGGCTGATGGACCCTTTACGGTCGTCTTGAACATGTGCACACAAACAGTTCGCTGATGTGCGCAAGCACATCGCTACTTCACCCGAAAAAACAAGACTGCTTCATGGTGTTGAAGCAATCGCGCTGGGGGGACGCTTTCAAAGCTGGAGCCTCGTAGGTGCTCCGGAGACATGAAAGAACACGAATGTGTGCCTAGAGAACCCTTCGTGAACACACCGCCGGACTGGATGAAGTTCCCCTCGTGATAATTAATGCTGAGCACCCCTGTGGTGACATCATGTTCAATGAAGCACATGGTGGGATGGTGTAGTTTATGGCGGCGGGGGCTTCCAGCTGAGTCTCTATGCTAACGATGTTTGGGCTGCGAGTTGCCCTTTGTGCAGGACGTTGTACGGTACAGGGCCGAAAGACTAGAATTGGATATGACGATCTACGAACGGATATACTGATGTTGCAAGAGATCGAGCCGTGGCGTGGCATTCGTGCAAAGGTGGTGGTTCCATTGTTGCAGACAGAATGCCGAAGTGTCCCCGCTTCGGTCTTGGCTTAGTGCTTGCGGCCTGGGTTTCATGGGCGTGGGGTCTGGTATCTAAAACCTCTTGCGCACAATAGCAAAGCATCAAAGTTCAACAGCCAGACCCCTACGGCCGAGAGCCGTAGCCGTAGCATCCTAAACCCTGCAGGCAGATCCAAGCAACAAGTTGGAAGTTCTGTTCAAACATCAACAATGACCCTAAACCCCAAGCCGTGAACCATAAACCCTCATCCCCAAGCCCTGCACCCCGAAGCCCAGCCTCAAAAGGCCAACCCCGGCAGCCCTAATCCAAAGCTTTAGGAATCGCCAACCCCTGCAACCTCAGCAAGCCACAAAACACAGACTTTGCAGCCCAGAAGGCCTGAACCCTCAAATTCACTACCCGTTAGCCGTTAGCCTTATTTAGGGTCTAGAGCCCAAGCCAATCAATCAAAATGGCATCGTCGGGAAGTCTGCGAACCCCAACACCTCAATTAACCCAAGCTCCAAGGCACCCATCAAACCCTAGACTTTAAACCTAAGCCTAAACTCAAAGCATCCCAAAACCCCAAAACCCCTATATGAGCTGAACCCCCCAAAACACTAGCCCTTAAATAATATACATGTCCCGGTTACCCCCCCTTCCGGCTACCCCATTGGGGTTCGCCCCCCTTTACAGGCGCTATGACCAGCACATACTGGTCATGGGCTGTAGGGTTTAGGGTTTAGGGTGGCCCACATTTCCCTAAACTTTAGTGGGTCATGGCAGGGATTGAATTGAAACCCACGACGCTATCAACCACGAACACCTTTAGAAATAGGCACCCGGACTTTAGTGGTCACAGAAGATCAATGATGCACGACATCGCAGACCTCTACAAACAAACTAGTCGTCACAGGGGATCTTTGAAACCGGACAATTTCGAACTTAGCGGGGCCAGAAAGGGGTAACCGACAAAAGTATATCATTAACAGGGGACTCTGAATCTACTTTCACCGAAGAACCCTCAGAGAAGCGTCCCGAAGGGTACATCATAGCCCCAACAAGCTTCGTTCCCAAAGACCATAAAACCAGTTAGGGTTTAGGGTTTAGGGTTTAGGGCCCAAAGGCCATAAAACCAGTTTAAAACGGCACGCAAACAGGCACGCAAGGGCTTGATTTAGACAGCAACAAGTCTGGTGAAGGCTCACTCAAGAAACCCCGGGAGGATCTGGATACTAGAACCCGTAAATTTGGGGGGCCCTATGCTACCAAAGGGTAGTTTATGTAGATCTTTGTAAGCTGCCGGTTGCGAACCCCGGGGTGAACCGGGTGCCAAGGTAAGCTGCAGCTCTGAAACCTATCCCGGGATTCTCCCGGCAAAGGCCTAAGAGGTGTTCGGCCTCTTGGGGTCTGACGTTGTGGCCCCGAGACCCTAACGTGGACCGTGTGCCCTAGGCCGTCAAACTTAAGCGCGGCGGCTGATTGGCTAACAAGAGTGGAACACGAACCCGGAAAAGTTACTGTATATCCTTGTCGTGGTCCCTTCACCTCTGATGTTACAAGCCTACTCCTTAAGTCGATAGCGCGTTAACACGAAGCCAGTGTCAGGTATCCAGCCTCCTGCAGCAATATCAATGCCAGCCGCACATCTTCGGTCATGGAAGTGTCCCCCTCCTCCTACGGATCGGCATTTAGGGTTTCTACAGCGTAACCCTCAGGGTGCAAACAGAGCCAAAACGCCGAAGCACTTCTGCAGCAAGTTTGTGTCCTGGATAGGAACCCTCTTATAAACAGAGACAGGAACAACAACGCACAGAATGATAGCAGGAATTCTTGGACGAATCTAATTTCCCGGCATACCACTCTTATCGTGTCTTCTGATTCAAGCTTTCGCAGTGACGTGAGTTCTGGACATTCAAAACCGAAGACAAACCTGAAACCGCCGAAGCCCCTTCTGTCCCCGGAACGGCTGGAAAGCTTGCAGAAACCTTCTAGAATCCAGATAGAACCCTTGCAGAACCTTGAAACATTCTAGAACCCATGGTAAAACCCTTGCAGAACCTTGAAACCTTCTAGAATCCAGATAGAACCCTTGCAGAACCTTGCACATTCCGGCACCCAAAGCCTGCAACAGGCCACCCACAGCTGTAAACTGGTTCCCTGTTAGGACCATATTCAAAATGATCATTCTTAATCCTTATTAGGGTTTTATTAGAACAAAACTGTAAAATTGTATCCAACAAGGACCCAGTAAAGGTTAAGCCCTCCCATCCGTAAGAGACCCCGAACCCGAAGTTCAAACTCTGAACCCTGATTGTCAAAGCCTACCTTATACTACCAAACCCCTACATTTTTGTAGGTTCTTATTATAAACCCAAATATGGAATCTATAGGAACCCCCACAAAAAAGTAGGTTTTGGTCGGTCATTGATCCAACATCTGACATGCAAACTCCTACAAATATCCCTGAGCCCCGACAGCACTTAATAGTCCAAATGGATGCTCCGGGTACCTAACTCCCCGAAACTGAACGCCCGGTGTATGATTTGTGAACCCCTAAACCCTTAAAAAACCCTGAACCCTAAACCAACCCTAAACCCTAAACCTTATCCAACCCTAAACCCTAAACCAACAACCCTAAACCAACCCTAAACCAAAAACCCTAAACTCTAAACCAACCCTAAACCCTAAACCCTAAACCAACCCAAAACCCTAAACCCTAAACCGTTTAATTTTCCACCTGCCCAACGTGTAACCACACCTTGGCCTGAAAAGGGTTTCCTATAGACACCGGAAGAGTGCGGTTGATGATATACATCCTGCATTACCCATGATTAGGGCTTCGGGGTTTAGGGTTTAGGGGTTTAGGGGTTCAGGGGTTAGGGTTTAGGGTTTAGGGATATAAATCCTGCATGACCTATAATAAGGAGTATGCCATTGTTCCCATAGTTTGGGGTCCTTAAGGTAATGCAGGAGTTATAGCATCAACAGTATGACGGGAACAATATAAGAGATGCTCAAGTGAATTCTGCGTTTTGGGATTTTAGGGTTTGGTAAAGAGTGATCCACTCCCAAACCTATATAAAACCCTATGTCCCTAAACCGCCCTAACTCGGTTTATAAGGTCTCTGAGGCCTTTAGACTAGGCTTTAGGGTTTTTAAAGGGTTTTGGGGCACCGTGAACCCCTGGAAACTCCTCCACGGGGATGCAGAGCTCCGGAGTGACTTTCACGAGCTCCTAGCATTCATCGGTATTCTGGTTCCTTGTTGGGGCCACATGAAAAATGATCATTTTTAATGCTTGTTAGGGTTCTATTATAACAAGAATGTAAACTGTATCCAACAAGGACCCAGTATTGGCATTGGCCCTCCCCCCCCCCCCGCAGAAGGCTTGACGGTTTAAACTTGGAGCAGAGTTTTGGGGGATCGGTGGTGCATCGTATAAAATTGTTAAAGAAATCAACATCGACACACGGAGGATATATGTGTGTGTATATATATATACACATACATACATACATACATACCTACCTACCTACCTACCTACCTACATACATACATACATACATACATACATACTTCAAGGTCGAAGACAAACTCCGGCCTGTGTGCAAATGCATGAGTACACACGAACCTACTCTCAGTTCAAACATATGCCTATGCTACAGACATCTGAAAACTAGTGAAATATCACCCTTACCCATTGTCAGCCTTCTAGTAGCAATGACGCGTACTAGACACCATACGCATCACGCAGCTCCAAAAGCAAACGCGACAGTGCGTCCTCACATGTCATGCCAGTTTAAGCAGACTGCAAAACGTGCAAAACCTAAACCGCCAGCAGCTTCAACAGCTACCACATTGCGGAAGCATTGCTGAAGGCTTGCACGCCATACGTTCGATGCCAACGCGATGTCGCCAAACCATGAATGAAATGGTCCTAAGTATCCATATGGGGAACACTTACCCAAACTCAAACCATAATGGTCATTCCTACTGTAGAATCCCTACGCACTACTATGTAGGTGTAGGCATAGGACCCTTTGTGTCAAGCTCGCCTCTTCAAACATGTCGGTGACCAATATCCCAGTGAGCTGTAGGTCTATGGGGGCCGCACCACAAAAAAGCAGGGCCAAGGCATGTCCGGGAAGCCAAAACTACCCAGGGACCCGACGTCCCAATTCAGCCCTAACCACTGTGATCCGGAACACCAAAGCTCCGGAAACCTAAGATTTCCAGACCCTAAACCCTAACCCTGCACCCTGCGAAGCTGTAGAGCTCTGAACCATTTAGCCCATTGTTCATTAACCGCGAAAGCCCTAAAAAACATGGTACCTACCTTGGTCTATCTGGAGTCTTCGGGATACTCTCAGCCCAGAAAGCCCTCATTAAGCCCAAAGACCCTCTAGCCCTTAAAGCCGCAGGAAAAAAAAACAGAAGCCTGAACAAACAAGCTCGAGTTTTTCAGACTAGTATACTAAACTAAACATATGAAGAAACCCTGAGAACCTCTAGATAGCCCTAAAACCTATGGTAAGCCTTAAACCATACACGTTTAAGGCCTATAGACCTTCAAGCCGAAAACCTGAACACCCGCTAGATTTCACTTTCTTGTTTAGGGCTGAGTTCGGGTCTTAAGCAGTCTGTCCTCTTCCTCGTCTACAGCTTCCCTGACGACGAGCTCTCTCCCCAGCACGGGGTCCTGGGACAAATCCATTTGGTAGTGGTGGCAGCAGTAGCAGTAGTAGCAG
>CAJNJA010007743.1:0-15924 GCA_905231915.1 Symbiodinium necroappetens
TATATTTATACACATACATATATATATATATACACACATGTAAGGCGTTCCCTCTGTTCTCATGGGACTCCCAAGTGCCAATTTCTCCAAGCGACCTGGCTGCTTCTGCGAAGTGGCTCACCAAGCGCAGCTGGCTCGCGCGAAGGTTCCCTTTGGCAAAGAGCCACTCGAAGAGCAGAAAATGGGGGTCCAGGGCGATGCCGCCTGGGCCCGAAGACCCTGAATCCTAAGCCCAAATCCCCATTTACCCACATTTCTAAACCGTAAGTAGACTCACTTTTTCATCCAAAGCCTTCCGGCGGCTTGTCGATGAACTCCTCGCTCGCTCCGAGTTCCGCCGCCAGCTTCGTGGCCAGGCTCCTTGGGTGCGAAAAAAGCGCCCGGACACGGATGACAGAAAGCCCAAGAGACCGTCGACGTTCAGCATGATATTGCATCAGTACTGCAACTAGTCTTGCTCCGGCTTTCACTGTTACTCTCGATACTACTTTCTTCATCCTCGTCCACTAGGCAGTGGGTTGCAGGCCTGTACCTCCCGCCGTCCCCCCCTCACCAACATTTTGCCTTGGATGGGCGTGGCTATACCAAACTTCTGCTCTCGTCGGACCCAGAATCCACGTTTGAACACATTTAAGTCTGAAGGAGTCTGGTTGCTTCTTCAACTGACATACATGGACGAATTGGGTACTGAGTTTGCGGCAGCTGAGACATGCAGCCACGCAACAAAGGCCAATTACACTGGCCCTCTGCATCACACTTGCATCTCTAGCATTCTCTCTCTTCTTCAACACAGTCAAAGGGAAAGCAGAGCGCTCCCCCTCGCGCGCGCACGCGCCCTGTTCGTCTTGGTCTAAGGTTCAGCTACTACACCAGATGAGGGCCTCTGTGCTCAGACCCTTGAACCCCCTGTACACTAGCCTAGCTCTCTCTCTCTCTCTCTCTCTCTCTCTTACCTTTTCGTGTTGGTAAGTCCCAGGGGATCGAAAGCGGGACGCCGCTCCTTCTCATCGCAGCATCGAAGGAGAGCCCAACACCTCTCTTAGGAAGAAAGACTAAGGCGGGCAAGGCGCTGCAGGTCGCGCTGATCATCCAGGCCCAGGCCTGAAGCCACGGCAGATACTGGGGTGGTTGAAGGAAAGATCTTGCGCATCGGGTACAGTGCAGCGTAGTATAGTGTACTGTCGTAGATGTAGCACAAAAATACGAACATTCTTTATACTTCGTGATGGGAGAACTAGAATCTGCCACAACATAGCTCGAAATTATTCCATTTACCAATGTAGACTTACCGCTACGGCGATTCTGGCCCGAGGCTCTCCCACAGCTCTGCAAACGCCTCGCGACGGAAGAGGCGGCAAGAGGCACAACCGGAACAGTCACTCGAGGTTCGGAGTTTAGGCTTTCGGGTTCGGGGCTTGGGGTTCGACAGGGCTCATGGAGCCGGCCAGGATATGAGGGGCCTCCAGGGCTTCATTCAGATCTCGATCAGAACCAAGCGGGCATCTGGCTTTTAATTAAAGACAAGGTCGACTCTGCTCAGAAAAGCCAAGTCTCCGCCAAGAAAGGTTCTTTTCCCGGTTCTAGAAGGATTCTAGGATTTAAGGGTGCTCGATCCCGCTTGGTTGTGAAGACAAGCTGGCAATCTAGAGAAGCATTGTGACCGCATTTGAGGGGATGAGCGAGGGCGTGGGAGTGGGAGGACTCTCTACTGTTTACCGGGCCTCAGCCTGGATGCAAGGGCAAAGGCATGGACCAAAGCCCGGCGAGCGCAAGCAGCCCGGGTGGCCAGGAGCAGCACCGTCCTCCAGAGGATGCCGCCCTCTGGGACCGCTGAGATTTAGGGGTTCGGGTGTAGTGCAGTAGATCAGCCCGGATGTACGCCAAGGAAGCAGCACGTTCCCACCCCGGGAAACTCCGCTGGTGCATGCGAGCGGCAAGCATGCGTCGACCAGACCTTACTCGTGAGGCTTCTGAGGAAAGTCTCACGCCACAACCTGCACGATGGGAACTTGAAGGGTGACAACCCGAATGAATATATATGTGTATATATATATATAATATATATATATATATATAGATATAGATATAGATATAGATATAGATATCGATATAGATATAGATATATAAAAGACATGGGAAGATTGCCAGCAAGCAGCACTGGGGCTGGACCAGCTCCAACGAAGTCTTGGGATCCAGGGAAGAAGGCAAAAAGGCCGCGACGACGTCCCCAGCCTGGCGCACGGGTCCGGGTTTAGGGCTTATTTAGGGTATAATTTTCGGGGGTTACCTGTTGCCTTCGCTTTTTTGTTGCGGTGGCCGGGGTTACTGTCGTGTCGTTTTGCACAAAAAAGTGTATATATCAGTGTGTGTGTGTACATATACACATCATTTTGACTTTATTTCTTGCTACATTGACTACTGTATGATCTTGTTCTCGGTTCTGTTCTTTGGGGGGAAAGGCAAAAGGGGTTGGGGCAGCCGTTGCGGCAACACGGGGATGTGGAGAGTTGAGGGCTTTAGTCAAGGGGGCTCAGGTCATTGAAAGATCTCGATGGGCCTCTGGTGCGAGGACGGAGGCAACCATCCACTCGAAGCTGAGCATCGGAGGATGGAATCCTCGGACCGCCACGGATCACCAGAGCAATGATCCCGATAGCGACCCAAACCCTAAACCCCAAGCCGAATAAGCCCCAAAGCCAACCTAAATCCAAAAAGCCGAGCGAGACTAAGACTCTTGCGGGGTGTGCAGTGCAATGCCGAGGCTCCGCTGACCACTTCCAGGTCCCAAAGCTCCCTGTGCTCGGTCTCCTCTAGATCCAGGAAGGCAAGAGCAAACGACAGCCGGCCAGAACCCAGGACTCAGGAATCCGACCGCAAAAGGACATAGCAAACAACAGCAAACCAGGACCCAGGACACAGGAGTATGGCCCAATGGACATAGCAAGCAGCAGCAACCCAGAACCCAGAACACAGAAGCCTGACCGTGATAGACAAACCCAAACCCGGGCCACGGGAGGCCGAATGCGAAGCCCAGGACGCAGAAGCCAAGTGCGTATCGCAAAGGAAACCCGAGCAAGCAAGAATGCTGATTCTTGTGGAGGCATAGATGCATGCATGAATGGATGGACCTGCAGTGATTGCAGTTGCATTGTCAGGATGGACAGATAGAGCAGAAGATAAACAAACAGATCTGTAGATGTGCAAGGACCCGAAACCCTGAACCCTTCTGGTGACCGAGTGCCCTTGAAAAGTGAACCTTTGTTGCTGCCTTACCTAGTCTTCCTAAAGGAACCCGAAGGGAGGAACCCGAATGGTCCTTCAGAGGTCGACGTGACCAGGCTAGCATGGCCTCGACGCCCTGCTGGGCACGCCTAAAGCAGCGGAGTTCTAATTCCAGCAGGGCTTTTCGTGGGGAGATTAGAGCTTCGGGTTTGCTATGGATTGTATGGGGTTTAGGGCTGCCTAGTGGGTCTCTGGACTTTCGGGTTTACTACAAGGTTTAGAGTTCGTAGGGTTTTCTCTAGGGTCTAGAGCTTCAGGTTTAACTGTGCGTAAGTATGGGGCTTACATGTTGCAGACATCCGAACTCGACCAGTCAGCCGATGCAAAGGGTCAAGGAAGCTTCTTGAAATTTCTTCCATTCCTACGGTGCCGACGCTGGCCTTCGGACTTCTTGCTATTCGAGGGTTTGGCTGTGCCCGGACACATGGACCCACGCGATCCTGCTAACGCCTCGAGTCACATCGGCAGGTTTAGGGTCCAAGAGTTGATGACAGGGTTAGGGTCTGTACATGTAGGGTTCGTTCTAGGCTTTTCTGCAGCTTCCCTGCCTCACGTCCTGGTCCTTCTGCACCTGGCGGGGTGCTATCTTCAGCGGGTCGAGTAGGAACTTGGAATTGGAAAGCCAATCCAAGCCTGCAGGGTTTGTAAGAAGGTCTCCACGTCCTGCAGCAGATCCTGCGTTCTAGAGATTTCAGCAGTTGACGGGCACAGCCGAGGCAACGGCTTAGGCTCTCCATATTTAATTTGAGTTCTTGCATCTTCGTCCTTCAGGAGGCCGATGTCCATGTTGGACCCGCAGAGACTCGTGAGCCCACCGTGGCGGGTCTTGAACTGGAACGCCGAGGGCTCCTTGCGGGCAAGGGCAAGGCTTTGCCGGAGAGCGGCCTGGAGCCACTTCCGATGCTTCGAAAAATCTTCACCAGCCCGCGACAACTCCAAAACTGCTGGTTTTTTTCCACAAAACCCCTGCTGGGCAAGGCTCCTGCTGGGCCTCAAAGGCCTGTGCGGAGTCTTTCCAGCGTTGCAGCGTCGCCTCGCTGACCGGGGAGGTCGCTGGGCACCTGCACCATCGACGCGTGGGGAGCAGACACCAAATCGCAATAGCCCCAAACCAGCAGTAGTAGTAGGAGTAGTAGTAGTAGTAGGAGGAGGAGGAGGAGGAGTAGCAGCAGCGTTCCCGTTCCTTTCGAGCGGCTTGCTTGGATCCTTGTCGAGCGGTTTTTGTCTCACTTTGTGCGGCTTGCTACACTTTCTCTATTGCGAGACAGGGCCAGACTGACAGACAGACTTAATCACAGTGTAGGTGTATATATCCTATAGAACAAAGGCTGTCCGGTGCAAGCACATCTCGACGAATACTCTCGCATGCAGTTCGAGCTGCACGCGAGCCTCTGAAGGCTGTCTTTCCAAGAAGGCAGGAGGCCCAAACGCCAGGGGCCTCAAAGTCTTCTGACTGAGATGCTGTGGGGCTTGCGGCGCGCGCGCAGAGCTTGTTTCGGGAAGTGGAGGCTCGAACCTGCATGTCCGCCGCAATATCCGTTATAAATTCGAGCTCTCCTAAAGTTGCAAGGTTACTGGAGGGCTGTTTGGAGCGAAGATTGCGCAAGGTCTTTCCTTCGTTAGCTGCTTTGCAGACTCTTCTCTGGTGATCTCTACCCTTAGCTTGTTTGCATCCTAGGCCATCAACATCACTAATGACCCGACGACAGTTTTGCCATCTCCTCTCAGTCCCTGGCTTCCGGGAAGTGGCTCCTTTGTCAACCTCAGGATATTGCACTGTATGGGTAGTTCTCTGAATGAGGGCCCCTTTTCAGCTCCCCAAGATAATACGGCACACTTATGAAGAGGACCCTAAACGCCACCCTAATTTAGAAAACTATACATCTCCCTCTCTGGCAAAGAAAGGGCAGAGGGCTTTGGGTTTAGAACTTTGTCAACTTTGTTGGGCCGCGAGTCTCCATGCCTGAAGCCTGTCAGGCCTTCCGGGGGGAGCCTTGCGCAAACTTTACTTCTCCATCTACCCCCCCTTTTGACATCAAAACCTATTCTTAAAACCATGGACCACAAACAGTTACCCGCGCTTGAGGGTATAGGGAACACCTTGGTACCTTGCCATATCATGCAAGTGTGCAGCCGTGTTACCTACCACACGGCCTTCTCTTCGTCGGCCCTTTCTCATGGGTGTTCCAACAAGCACCCCGCCACACCCTAAATCTTACATTGCGGACGCGATGGGCGACTGCACTCCCAGTACTCGCACATACGCTCGAGTACACTCGAGTACGCTAGAGTATGCTCGAGTATGCTCCAATATGGTCGAGTACGGCGGAGTGGCACTACAATGTATAGCAGCTATCAGAAAACACGGACCATGGTATTCACTACTATAAAACATACAACCCACATGGTATATGATATACGATTCACTAGTATGTAACATGTACTGTTTAAAATCTGATATACAATGTGTAATATGCATTATACCGCATTTAACATTCATTGTCCCATATATTACATAATACTGTTAATACATGATATACAAGGTAACCCCCCCACCAGAAGTCGCATCTTCCGCCGCAGTGCAGTCGCCGATAGCCGCGATATACTCGCGCATAAACCCGCATACCCACGCATACCGGTGCTCGCGCATACACCCGCATACCCGCGTATACCCAACGAATACTTGCGCATACTCGCGGATACCCGGGGCTATCCGGGACGACAATGTGCAGTCGCGCTTTCCCGCCACAGTGCTTTGTGAAATCTGACATGGTGAAGTTCCGGTTCCGAGTACGAGTACAGACATGAGAAAAAAAACGATAGCCGGGTCATGATTTCAGAGCCAACGGACGTCGGCCGCAGCGACTCGCATCCCACCACAAGGGCGGGTGTCCGCCTCGGAAGCTTCCGACAAGCTCAGCCGGACATGCCCACGGATTAACCCCAAACTGTAAGCCTGGCATACAAACTCTACTCACAAAGAAAGAGAGAACGAACGAACCCTGTAAACCCTAAGCGACATCGCCGACACCGCCTTCAGAGCTTGCCAAGGCGCACTGCCATCCTCAGAGACATGCAGATAGGGTTTTATTGAGCGCCCTGTTAAGGGTTCACCCTGGCTTGGTTTGGTACTGTACAATGCCCAACCTGATTTCTCCGAACTACTACAACTACGGCGACGGCTACTGAGTTCTACTGCGAACGAAGCTGTTGCTGTCAGGGACGTCGATCTACAGGAACATTCAGGCACTGCTGTCCCGACGTGACTAAAGTCGATGACCTGCAGCTCTTCTTTTTGAAACTGTCTGCGTCGTGGCAATAAGTGCGGTGGGCGCACGGCCCACAGGACAGTGGTTCACCATTCATTTGCAGATTACAGGTCGGCCGTCGCAGTGGGCCAGTGATTCAGCGCAAACAAACGCTGTGCCAGAAGCTTTTTCACATCTTGTCATGTAATGGAGGCTATGCTGGACGATGTTACAAAAGAACTTCAAGAATTCGGTTTGCGCTGAAGCTGGTCAATCCTCGTCAGGGTACGTTTCCAAACATTTTCTGAGCATGTCAACTCTGCGAGGACTGCCTTCTGCAAGTGCGAATGTGTCGTGTGCAGCTTGGTGAGACAGTTTTCAATGCTCAGTAGCGGCATGTCTTTCTTCGACTCGCATTGCTCACGAAAAACCTGATCAACCATCCCAAACTCTGCAACACCGTCCTTGCCGAGGAACGCATAGCAGGTACACAAGACCTCTTCCTGAAGGAGGGAATCGAGCTTGCGGAACTTCCGAGCCCCGTCATCGCACGAAAGCACCCCACTTCCCTCGACATCGTTGCGCAAACGCGCCCAGGCTGCAACTGAGTGTTGGATGGCAACGAGGCTCGCCTGATTGCTCAGTTTCAGGGCCTCATGCACTGGGTCCACGAAGTCCGGGTAGGCAAGAACACGTCCAAGTTCGGCTAAGGACGCCTGCAGGGCCGTTGCATCAGACGTCAGCTTTGGAGTGTTGGGGGTCGTGCCGACTGGCAACTGCGCTTGGGATTCTGGCCGTGTCTTCGAAAGAGCATCGTTGACGATGAAGGGCACTTCCATCAAGCTCGGGTAGAAGTTCTGCTCGCTGAGATCCACCAGACGGCCTAGGTTCATAAGGACGGCCTGCATGTCGTCATCTTCAACATTGCCACACACATTCCTGGCGAACTTCTCCCAGCTATAGTAGCTCGCCATCGCCTCAGCAACGACATCAGACTGTACCTGAGCGAGGGTGGCGCTTACAAAACCGAGGGCTGACATGTGAGAGGTGTGTCGATGTTGGTAGAACGGATTCTCCACACTTATTCTACATGAAGCACGGGGTCCCGAATCCCGCTAGTCGCGCACCTTGTAGTAGGCATTCCGAAGTTGACTCAGCCGCGTATTGTCGCTGTTGACGATGATCGCCAGGTAGTCCATGATGACCTGCGTGTCCAGCATCGTGCGGAAACGACCCATCGCTTGCCACACCACTCTGTCACGCATCAGCAGCTTGGAGTCCTTGAAAGCCTTGTGCAACTTGTCCCTGTCAACGAAACCGACCAACCTCCCGATGGACATCACATCCGCACCCAACCGCTCAAGCTGCATCCACGCTTCGTGCGCATAAGCCACTGCTGTCTGTCCCGCTTGCAAACTTTTCATCAGGTCGTCGCGTACCACCATTAGCAAGCGCTCGCTTTTGTTGCAAGCGGTTATGCGCTGGAGCGCGATGCTGAGCTCGGGCGACAGGCTCATGCTGGAAAGTCAAGGGGCGCTGCTTCTCAATCGCCCGATGACCACAAACAAAGGTTCACTTTGTCGAGAATCTTAGAAGCACTGCAATCAGCCCTAGCCTGCATAATATGCGATGGGATCACTGCAGTAAGCGACTCTACCAACTTTGGTCCTGGAGCCATCAGTGCCACAGCATCAAGCTCTCTTGTCTTGGGATTTCTTGCATGTGAGCTTATCCAGTCGTATTTAAGCCACTGTAAATCAATGTCAGCCAGTGCTCTGCGATCCAATAGACTCCAGCCTTGAAGGCTGAATGTGGACTGAGGCCTCAACCCTTGCCTCTTCCAGGCATATCCCCCTGGAAGCCATCTGAAAGTTGCACTACTATAATTATAATATTACTACTGTATCATATATTCCGGTAATTTTTCACAGTCATATATAACTAAACTTGTGTGGCAAGAATCTCTTGGAGCTCTCGGTCTGAGAGGACCGGCCATGTGGTGGACTTGCCAGTCGTTTCAGTCAGGACCCGGCGGTGACAGCGGAAGTCCTTCACAGTCAAGTGGGGTGCGGGCTGAGGATGCATGTTGAGGCTCTAGGACTCTAGGCCTCTAGGCTACAGAAATTTCGAGACGGATGCGGCAGCTTCTAGGTAAACTGGAAGCTTAAAGCAGGTCCGTGGCGCTGCGAGGGACCGCCGTCGGCTGAAGGTCCGAGAGAGGAACAGAAACACATCCTTGGGAGGCTTGCAGACAGAGCTGCAGTTTCGGCCCACAGGGACACGGCTCTTGATGCAAATGAACCGACAGTTACCACGCTCCTGCAGACAACTGATAATGCGGTGGTTTGGACCCTTAAGGCTGTGTGCTTGCGCTGAGGAAACTGCCATCCAGAGGTGCTATCTCCTTCCAGCTCCGCAGTTCATCGACGAGCCCCGGATTCTCACGTAAATGCCGACATCCCCAGTCAAACCTCAGACAGATGAAAAGCAGGTGACGAAGAGAAGTAAACAGGCGCTGTCCTAGATTCTTGATCTGGTGCCAGACAGGATCCTATATCTGTCTAGAACATCAATAACCCCAAGACAACAGTCAGGCCCGAGTGGCAATGCGTTCACCCACTCCTTCCGCTCTTTACCTGTCAGATATGATGCACGCAAATGTCCATGTCATGGACATGCACAGCTGCTGCAGCTCGAGAGGCTCTGTCGGGGCAGCAGATTCTGGAAGGCCGCCAGGCGCGGGGTCTTCATGCTGGGAGTTGGCCCTTTTGGGAAACTGATCTGCAAGATGCAGAGAGTGAGCAGCAGCCGTCTGTCCAAGCTCTGACCACCTGAGTGGGGGTCTGGGCGTCCCATGCCGAATCTGCCCTGCCCTTCGAAGCTGCTTTTGGAGTCTTGAGAGTCCGACGCGCCACGCTGAAGAGGAGCATCCTGGAGGAACGGAGTGCTAGAAATGGCTGGAACGTCCGACATCTGTTTGGCAGTGCTCTCCTCGTGGCCAGTCGCTGCACCTCCATGGACTTGCCCACTTCCCATAAGCCCAGAAGCGTGGCAAACCTCAGTGTAGAGCTCCGGAGGCTCTCAAAGGCTCGCCGAACAAACTTCGCTTGCAACCCCTAGCATTGGGCAAGCCCAGTCTGCAAAATGCAGCATCGCCGAATTTTGCTTGCCAATCGGCAATCCCCGATCGTACCCGTACCCACCCCTTACATCCCAACTAACCTGTTCTATACACGTAGATGCCCTGCACGTGATACTCGTCGCCTCTAAGGCGCAGCCCGTCTTTGAGGGCAACGCCTTCCAGCATCTCCAGCAGCTCTGGCCAGTCGGGGCTTCGAAACTTCGAGCACTCCAGGAGAGGTTGACCCTTGATGCCTCAGGCGTTCAGGTAGACTTCAATCCGCCGAGGCTTCGGTGCTTAGACATGTCAGTTTTCAACTCTCCTTCCCTGACAGTTTGTGGTGGACGAATTGGACACAAGCGTATTCTGCTATTTTCTCCCTGCCGACCCGCCAGACTCGCTACAAATTCTGGGCCAACCCAAACCACGGACCTAATTGTCAACGGAAATGGTCAGAAGGCGCAGGTGTAAAGGGGGGGTGTAGAGGGGGCATGGGGGTGTACAGACAATGGGTGTCTAGGGGCGAACAAAGGGGTTACGGGGTGTGCACGGTGTGTACAAGGGGTGTACAGGGGGCTGCATGTGGAGGTGGTGTAAAGGGGATTGGGTGTTGAGGGTGTATGGAGGTGTGGGGGCATCTAGGCATGTAGGGGGTGTATGCTGTTGTCGTCGTTGTGGTGGTGGTTGTAAGGTAGGAGCACGGGCATTGGAAGGGCAGGGGCGGCAGGTGCTTGGGGCGGTTTTGGATGGTTTAGAGGGCGTGGGTGTGTGCAAGGACGGGCAGGGGTCAGTGGGAGGGGGGGGGGGGCAAGAAGTTCTTGAAGCTTGCACGGCGCATTCTCAGGCATTGCTTCGGCTTTGTTGTTGCTGCTGCCGTTGTTGCCAGTCTGGCAGGAGCAGGAAACGTGCGGTGCTTGCTTTGGTTGTCGTCGTCGGGTCGTTGTCGACTGTAGGCCTGCCGACGGGCCGAGGTTGCTTCGTGAGCGATTAAGTTAGGCCAGATTATGTAAACAGGTTGCGAGCACATGCGAGCATGCAACACTATCACCTTCTTCTACATCGTCGGGCGGCCGATGCAGTCGATTTCTGTCACAGGCAGATTCTGGAGATAGACCGCCTGCTCTTCGTCATCAAGAACGGTGGAAAGCCACGCACCGGGGCAACGCCGCGCCCATGGCACGTCCACCTCGGAGGAGCCTTGCTTCCAAGCCAGCAGCACGCTTCGGCGCCATGCGATGAAGCGATTGGTGGCCTCCATTTCGCTCTTCATGGAGCTCAAGCTGTTCCTCGGCTGTTGTCTGTCTTCCGACAGACCACACGCTGGCGATGCCTGCCTACCTGAACCACAAAAACACTGTCTGACAGAACGTTCGTCGAAAGCTCCATAGCTCCAGCTCTTCGTCCAGGGACATGCAGCAGCTCTGGCTTACGTGTGTCAAGTGGGAGATGTAGCTCGCCGCGTCGGCGAAGGCACACCTGGCGAGGTCTTCGTCAGGCTGCCGACAGGCCACGGTGGCATGCACCAGGCGTAAGCGAATGGCCACAGCATCCGGGTTTCGGTCCGAGGTATCTCTCAAGGCCATCCGGAATACCAGGGCCTCGTCGTGTCGTAGGTGGCCTTCGGCCGAAGCCACAGACACGAAAGGCAGCAGCTTTACAGCGCCCTCGTAGTCCAGCTGCAGCAAGCGGCTCAGTAGCAGCCACAAAGCGGACAGAAGACCTCTCTGCCAAGCAGTCTGAAACACTGCAACAGAGTTTCATCCGAAGTGTGGAGCAGATTTCTGCAGGCCGAGAGGCTCGGACACTTCATACATGTCACTGCATGCTGCAGGTTCAGCTAAAGTCGTGCAGTCTCGGAGTTTTAGAGATTGCCGAATCAAGCCGTGGGTCTTTGGTGGAAAACGGCTCTGGGTAGCTGTGGCGCCGCTTCAACGCGCCAAGCGGGGCCACCACCTGCTTGAAGACGTCCGACAGGACACAGCAACACTTGAGCGACGGGCTCGGCTATATGCAGCCAGCGCGAGGCTACGAGAGAAGGTTGGTGAGTGAACTAGCGTGCATGGGACATGATCACCTGGCTGCCTGGCCATGTGTTCTAGGACACCGATGCAGGCCCCTACACTATTGGTACCCGTACAGTTGGCAGCTTCTGACATGTGCGACGCTGGACTCTTCTATTTGGCACAAGCAAAGCGCTCTCTGCTGTGTGTTTAACTCTCTATATCGGATCCGCATAGTCTAGTGACAGTTCATGGCCAGCTCTCGAAAGAAGAGCGCTCTCCATTCATATCGAGAAGTATAACTCAACAGATATTCCAGACGCATCAGTATACGTAGTGTGGATGCGTTGGTGTAGAAGAAGCAGTCGACGGAGAGACATGGCTCTTGGAGCTATCCACGCCTTCGCCTCGCCAGACTCGGATCTTAGAAGGAGGCAATGAGGCGGCAGCGCGTGAGGGCAGTTTGGAAGGAGCTGTCGAATCGCCTGATGCTGGGTGGCTTCGAGGTAGAGCTGTCCACCATAAGCATCGCAGAAGAGCTTCGGCTCAAAAGCGATCTTGGGGCCATCGCCATCGCCCGAGTCGCGGATCACAGGACCTTCCCTCAAGCGAAAGCGCAGCTGCAAGCGCGGCATCTCTACCAGGTCCACCGCAGCACCGATATCCTTCTCCAAAGAGACACTCGTCCACAGCAGAATGTGAGACAAAGGCTCAACCCTCGAAAGCCGCTCTGCAAAGACTGAGAGCTCCGAGCTCGGGGAGGCACGAGTTGCATCCAGCAACTCGGGGCCCTCCGGGCCCTCCTCTGTCAACTCCTTCCTGACTCTAGCCAAGCCTGTAGGCAGCATCTGGATCTTCAGAGCCGTGCTGAACCAACGGCTTTGGGAGTCCTTCGGCCGCGCTTCGATGCACTGCTCGGAGATCTGCCAGAACGCGTAATGAGGCAGCATCACTTCGGGCAACAGTCCTGGCGCTCTGCTGCCCCCATATGAGACACTACACTACATTAAACCACAACAAACCACTGAACACTTGATCAAACCAACATCAGGTTAACGAGACTGAGCTTTAATGCACCAAACTGGACTATATGCTAACTATATTACGCTATACTATACTATACTACACTATGCTGCACCGTGCTAGACTGTGCTGCACTGTACTGTGCTGTGCTGTACTGTACTCTCCTGTACTATACTCTCCTCTACTGTACTGTGCTACACTATACTGTACTAGACAAACTATGCTGTGTTATACTACATACCATACTTTCAAACACTTTACTCTTCCATGCGATACTATGCTATACCATTCCATGCTATACCTATGCTGTACTATACTCCTTCATGTTATACAATACGAAACTAGGCTATGAGCATAAGTGGAAGATCATAGAACCTACTGCAATGTCTCTGGAGTGGAATGCCCCGCAAGACCCCGTGTACCATAGAACATGATACAAATAGACTACAGTGCATGTCCCTGCGTGTCCTATAGACATACTACTTTACGTCCAGCAAAGAGAGTTGCTGGATTTGACTTGGGATGCGCCTCGAAGGAATCTCTGCGGCAGGTAGCGCCCTTTAGCGCTGTGGAGGACCACAGAGGGGGCGTACGCCATCAAAGGGCTCAGTTCACCCGCCCGGTCCTTCAATTTATCAAGTTGTCTGATTCCGACGCACTTTCGCCGATGCTCTCATGTCCCAGGATTGTCTCTTGCAAGGATGAACCGACCGACATCAAAATGATCTTCCTTGAAAACAAATCCAGAAAGGAGAAGGTGTGTCCTCCAGGGCTTTGGGCACCGGAAAGAGCTCGAAGGAGTTCTCGGGGTCTGCCCCGAAGAGCGATCGCCTCCTGTCAGAGGTCCAGACGGCCTCGCGGAAGGTGCCGCGGTCGTACTCATGAAGCCGATAGGCCACTAGGACACCAGATAAAAGCAGCTCGAACTCCAGGAAGAAGGCGCTCTTCTCGCTGGTCACCATGGCCAGCAGCACTTGAGACATCTCCGAGGAGGTTCCATACCACTTTGCCTCGGCAAACCAGCTCCCGGCCACGGTACGGTGCCAGGGTTCTGGCTGGTTCCGAAGCGAGGGATCCTTCTCTGGTGTGCTCAGCAACGCCTCGACGACTTCGTGACGGCGCCGGTGCTTCCGCAAGTGGCTCAGCAAGTCGGTCATGGCCACTTCAATCCACGTCTCCTCGCGCCAGCTCAAGCTGCCCTTTCCGCCCTCCACGGGGTGGAAGGCGAAAGGTACCTCATGACCACCCACACCGGCCTCGATGATCAAGCCTTTCCGGTCCAGGGCCAATCTGAAGTCCGGAGAAGCCTCGAGTTGCAAGAGGGAACACAGGGAACACACACCAAGCCGAGAGTGCTCGCGCGCACGCGCAGGGCTCGGCCGAGGCACCCAAATCTCCGCCGTGTACTCCTGCCCGCACCGAAAGCTCAAGGTGTTCCGGTACAAGGACGTGGAGACCTTCAGCACAGCAGAGAGTCACCAAAACATTCTCCAGAAAAGCCTTTTGAAGAACTTGGTGCAAAGACCACGCCAGGTAGCTGGAAGGACGTTGGGGCGCTCGTGGCCCAGTGCCTCCTGATAGTCCTGGTATGGTCTGAACCGCAAGCAAGACAAGCAGCAAATGTCCCCTAATCGTCCCTCTAAACATACAACTGGGTGTTTAAACACGGTAAACCCTAAACCCTTCTGCCCTAAACCCTAAAACTTCCCTAATAGTCCACCTGTCCTGGTCCGAGAAGCACTCGTTGGGCATGGGCCTCAGCGTCTCCCTCGCAGCGAAGCTCAGCGCCGCCGCTCCCAAGTCCAGGCGCGCACCGAGGAGCCAGGAGTCCTCTTTGGATTCTAAAAGGTACCCCTTATATAGTCTACTTTATAGTACCGATTATAGGACCATTCCAGTATCCCTGCTTTTTTTTTTTACAAACCCCAAGAGCCCCAATGTCAAAGCGTGAGGAAACAGCTATCTAGCACTGCCCTGCTGGTCAGGCTCATGAGACTCCTTCATGGCCATCGTTCAGTGTAAAGCAAGCGAAACCTTCCCAAGAATCACCACCGGAATTGGCTAAATTTAGTCGCAAGCTCTCTCAAACTGTCAAAAGCCACAGCGGCAAGCCAGCAAAACAGCATCAGAAGTTGAACAAGACAGCAGCAACATGCCGACAGCTCCGTCAGGTTCTGTCTTCGACTTTATCCGGGTCCTCCAGTGCCGTAGCTTGCGTTGCCACGAAGCAGCCGCCGCTACGCAGCCCGAGGCTCTGTTGGCGTTTCTCCGAGAGGCTCTCCAGCTCCTCCCACTTCCCACGGACCTCTGGCAACACCATCAATGCCAAGCCGAGCATGGATAGGAAGAGCCCCATATATATATATATACATATGTATATATATATATATATATATATCGAGTTCCGTGGACTGGGAGAGACAAGAAAAGGAGCGGACTCCGGCCTCCGGCAGCAACCGAAGCGCCTCTTGCACGTCCCCGCCACAGTCGGAGAGAATGTAGGCACAAACCTCGGGTTTAGGAAAGTACCCCGCAATGTGTTCAGGGGTTCTATGTAGCGCCAGGGTCTTCAAACAATCTTCTATGCCGTACGTATACCGCTATAAGATCAAGAGGAAGCTTCAGGCACGATATCCCAAGTGCCACCTAGAGGCGTACTTCGAGGCTTGGCACGCAATGTGCATGTCGTTCACCGTGCTGGGTGCAAGCTCCGCCTCCGCAATCAACCGGTAGCCGTAGGCAACTTCTTCGCCATCGCCGAGCTTCATGATGCGACTCATCTCGATGGTAAATGCCTCCCCTTCGATGACGAGGCCTAGAAGGGCCTAGAAGATCCAACTGCTCAAGAGATGCATGCGAAGCCCCCTGAACATACAGCCGGAGAATACTATATACACAAAGACATCCCTGCATACAATGCATACAGTATCTCATTTCTTTACTGGATCTCCTGGCCCTGGTGGGGTCTCCAGAAACCCGGCGCCTGGGGCGTCAACGCCGGGCCATCCACGGCGAGCGATTTCGCTGCGGCCGCCCGACCAAAGGATCTCTCGCGGATCTTTGCCCTTGCAAGGTCTCACCCCAACAGTAGGTTTATACGGTGGCTACAGTACAGAGGGTTTTCTGTTCTTTGTGTGAGGGGTGCCGAGAGCGTTTGCTAAGGTGCACTGGTAACCAGTTCAGGGCTGAGGTGTTGCGAGAGATTCAAACATTGGCTCCCAACGCGAGCGTTTACCCCGATCTTGTTCGA
>CAJNJA010007744.1:0-14478 GCA_905231915.1 Symbiodinium necroappetens
TATATAATATATAACATATGATATATTATATAATTTTATGTATTTTGAGGGACTCTAGTCGGAAACTCCGCACCTCCTCGGGGTCCTCTCGCATCGAGACTGCGACCTCCAATGGAGCTCCCGGGTCCCGCAAAAGGCTGGCGAAAAAAAAAAAAAACTGTGGCCCCCAGGCTGGTGCTGCGCCGACGCGTGCTTCCAGGAATTATCACCCTGCGCTGAGGACCTCGAATAGAGCTAAGGAGCAAGCCAGTGGAATAAGGAGCAAGCTAGCGCAAAAAACTATTGATGCTGAGTGCTGGCACCTTCTCGGCTCCTGCTTCGTCTTCCACCGCCGCCGCCACCGCCGCCACCACCACCGCCATCGCGGTCTCTCTCGAGCAACCTGCTCTGATGGTGCGGAGACGCGAGATTCTGTTTCGTAGATGTCAGAACCCTACTAGTACCATTGACTCTAGGGGTCCTTGCAATACGATGTACGGAGGATCCTAGTGACAAAATGAGCGTACCCGGTTTCCTGAAACTCCCATGACTTTCCACCCTAAAACCTCTACGCTAAACGCTATCTCCCTCTACCCCAAAACCCTACACCCTGAAGCGCTCAAAAGCCGAAACCCGCTGCCCTACATCCTAAAAGCCCTAAGCCCTCCTCGACAGCGGTCGGCGCAGCTGCCCGGCATCTCCGCGACGATCGGGCGAGCGACTATCGCCCCGGCCAACTGGGCCGACCTGAAAAGAAAACCCAGAAGTTGCTTTAGACGTTTTGGGTTTAGGGGTTTAGGGTTTAAGGGTTTTGGGTCTAGGGGTTTAGGGTTTAAGGGTTTAGGGTTTAGGGGGTTTAGGGTCGAGGGTCCAGGATTCAGGGTTTCATTGCTTAGGGTTTTGGGTCCAGGGTTTAGGGACACAAGCCAAGGAATCCTGATTTTAATGATTTCAAAGTAACCGTAACCCGCAAACCCCAAGACCCTAGAAACCCCTAAGACCCTAAACCGAACCCCCTGATTTGGATTTGAAGGCCTCCTCCTGAACCCTAAACCCTAAATCCCCAAATCCCTAAATCCTAAACCCCCTATAAAACCCTCAACCCCAAACCCCTAAATTCCTCCCCCCCAAAAGAAATCACCGGAGCGCAGCTTTGGGCCCTCGCTGAAGCCTCGTGGTCATTCCAATCAGGTCGCCGGCGCTTCCCTCCAAGGCGAGGCCAACCGGCCATGCTTGGTTATTCTGGTGTACCTTAAGCTACCATAACCTACTTTTTTGTAGGTTCTTATTATAACTCTAATATGGAAGGTAGTTCAAGGTAGTATAGTAAGTTGTGTGTAGTTGTGTGTTAGTTGATGTTGTGCTTCTGGAGTGTGGTTAGTGTGGGATCGCGTATGGTGCTGAGAGTCCTGGCCATGCTCAGTATGCTCCAGTCTGAGTGGCTGTGGAAGTATCCGGTGGCGATAGCAACAAGCAATCTCAATGTCAAGTCAATGCAACCGGGCTAGGCAGGCAGAGAGAGAGAGAGAGAAAATACAATAAAATAAAATACAAATAGAACATGCACGGTTTCGCAGCCAGCCACTTCGCGCACATCGCGGCTGACAAACGGTGAGACCGTGAAACTTGTGCTCTTGTGAAACGCCACAGCCAGGAGATGCAACCCTAAACCCTAAACGCTAAACCTAAACCCTAAACCCTAAACCCCTAAACCCTAAACCCTATCTGGCATCGAATTCACGCCTGCGGTTCCGACTCCGGCGTACCACCAAGGATCCTGGTATCACTTGCGCGATTTCCGAAAGTAGGGGGACCCTAACAGAGTACCCCAAAATAGTAGGATCCTTATTATAAGTCTATAGGGACCCCAATTTAAGGTACCCTGATTACGGGAAACTCCCACTTAGCCGAAGCTGCTGCGGCCCCCGAAGGCTTCAACGGCCGGCCTCAGCGCTTCCTCGGCACGCTTCCGAGCCTCCTCCTGTCGTTTTTTATCGGAACCCTCTGAAACTCTACCTTTCCTGAGAATTGGGCTTGTGTAATTCCTGCCTCAGTGTGGAGCTGCTGCTGCAGCGGCTTCACGACCTTAGCACTCGCCGATGTTTTGGATGAGGTTGCGTCAAGGGGGTTCGGCGCACCTTGGCCACTTCCTCCTGCACTGCTTTTTCCACCTTACTCTGCCATGCATGGCGTGCAGCTACATTTTTGCATGGGGATGGTGACCGGCCTCCAGCCACAAAGAAGACGATGTGCTTAACTGCGAGTACGAGCTACGCAGGGAGGGAGTCTTTTCCCGATGCCTTGCATGACATGGGCGCATTTGATGCGCACGTGCACACAAGAGAAGCCAATTTTTGAGCAGCAAGGACCATGGCTGATCGTTGAAGAACAGCAATCCCTCTTCTTGGCTGCGCTGGCTACGCCTCAGCCGACATTGATTCAGTTGTGACCGACTCTGCAGCAGGCCACAGTGCATGCGGTCGCACCATCAGATCTTCAGAAGCAGTATAAGAATCGGCAGCCGATCATGCAATTGGGGACGATTAGAGGCGAAAGACCGAATGTCGATGTTAGGGACTGAAGGACTGGACAGGGGGGGACAACCGTCACCGACCGTTCAAGACTTGGCAAGCTCAGAGTCTGCGGCCCACCGCTGGACCTGAGCCGAGTGCCACTTCTCCTCTCACAGGTCATAGTTGGGAATGACGTTGCTTCGTTTGAATGCAAGGAAAGGTACCCGAGTTCGGCGTCCTTCCATGGCTGGAGCTGGCTCTGCTCCCTGGTGGTCCGGCTCCTGGCGGCCTTGGGTTCCACATCTGCCAAGAGCCTCTGAGACAGACGTGCAAGCACGAGACGCGAGCAACAGCATGTTGCCCGAAGACTGCAGGGGAGTCTTCGGATACCGGGATCGACTGCAAGGCCTTCATGGACGGCGAGCGGGTCTGCGCTATGCCAGCAGAAACCCGCCTTGAGCTCCGCAGGTTGCCGTCATCTGGCGTAAGCGCTTTGGCCCCGCTCAAGGCCTCAGCCCCGGAACACTTCTCCCGCCGTCACGAAGGGCCTGAAATTCCCGTGTAGCCGCTTGAGACTCACAGCTGGGCATCCAGCAGGCAGCGAACCTGCCCGGTAGAGTCTGTCGAACATGACCTCGCAGGCATCTGCGTCTCCACAGAAGGACATGCTTTCCTTCTCGGGCCTTGCTGACATCCTCCACCGTAGGGGCTGGAGGAACTTTGGGCGCGAGAATCTCAGCGCCTCCCTTCCGGCCGTAGTACCTCCAGTCTCAGTGGACACTCGCACAGACATGGATAAAATCCTACACCTTCTCAAACGGCCAAAAGAGCCACTGAGGAAAGAGCGCCAGTGTGACCTTCTTCCGTGCCAGCTTCTCTCTATTGAGATGCTGCCTTGGCGAGACACGCAGTCGTTCCGGAGTCTCAGAGAAGTTCGAAACCGAGAGTCGGGCTGCCATGAGACGTGATCCGCCGCAAAGTTGTTCATGGCAACTACACGGCCCACATCCCGCTGAAGCCGGATGGCCAGGCAACAGAAGATCCCCTCCATGATTCTCCACGCATGTGCGTGCCAGCCACCGACTATGCAGAGATGTACTGCCAGGAAAGCTCAGCAGTTTAGTGAGTCTCCATACCACTGCTAGGCTCATAGGGAAAGGTAGGGGATGTCCTGGGGACTGCGTGAATGGAGTGCTTCAAGCGATCACTTCGGGAAAGACTCTGCTCTCTTTGTTGAATTCCCACACACAGAGTAGCTGCCTCGAGAACCGGAGTCACTACAACCACTCCTGTCAAGTCCATGCAGTTGTGCATAGACTGAAGACATTCGGAAGCCTCTCTTCGAGAGGAGCTGAGACGCCAAGGAACAAAAAGTTAGAGAACCCTCTAGCCTAAGGCTGGTCAGGATCCTGCAAATCCATGCTTGCAGCTCCTGGCAGCGAGCAGGAGCAGAACAAGAAGTCGGAAGTTGCATTAGCATGCACCTTACACAGAAAATCCATACCCGTCGGCTAGAAACAAGAAAGTGGCAACTGTCAAGCAATGCAAGTGGACTTAGTACGGCTTCACGATCAGTTCATGTGCTCTTTCCGGCCCATCGGAAATCTGAGAGCACTTCTGGACGGGGCCGGGGGGAGTTGCAAAACATGAGGCACACTTAAATTCGGGAACCCATACCCAAGAACCCCGGCATATTGCCCATTGCATTGAAAACGTTCGATTCAGCCAGCTGTGCCACACAAAAAGTGTCGGTCAAAACTGCAGAAGCCAGTGGCGAGCAAGGACGAGCCGGCAGCACATAGGATGTCCTTCTTACCGGTGGCCCGAAAGGATCGAAATGACTGCAGCAAGATTATATATCTTGGCAGTCTCCCTGAGAAAGTTCCCCGTGCAAGCAAGAGTTCTAGGCTCAGGACTTGATGGTTGGGGATATGTGCCGCATGAGATCCACCTTCATAGCGCACTCGTTGCTGCGAAGTTTTCGACTGCAATCCGCGTGCCTGCGCGGTATGCCCGCAAATCTGGAAGCGACCCCTCCCTGGCGGGAACGTAGGGCCTGCACTCCGCACAGAGTAAACAAGACATAATTGACACAATGCAAAGATGGAGCTTACATCTGCAAGCGATGCCTTATGCTGGTGACCGTTCGGTCGTCGAGCTGGTACCTGTCGCAGTTTCAGGAGAATGGAGCCTTTGGCACATCGTTGTGAGCTGCATCGTCGCGTGAAGCGTTCCAGGGCACTGCTCCCGCTTGTCGGAAGTCGCGTGCAGCTTTGTCACATCTTGGCCATAAGGCCAAAATCTAGACCTCACTGCAAGGCGTGCATGCCTATGCAGTTGACGCGAGATTGCCCGCCCAACTCCGCTCGAAACTGGGAGTGTAGCGAGGTTGTCATCATGGTAACATTGGGCACCGGAGCCTCTAGAGTCGAGGCTACCGGGTGCCGCTTGCAGATTGCACGATGCCTGGAGGCCAGCTTCAAACCATTCGCCGTAGCTCCGATAGAGACGAATCGGAGCCTTAGAGCGTGGTTAGAGTCGTCCGAGAGCCATGGCCAAAAGCGTCTCTGCAAAGCCAGCCGGCCCATCAGGCCCATCCCGTACTGAACGCTGTACCCCACCAGCTGAGCGCATTCTTGCCTTTAAGCTGGGCACCAGCAAAACCCAAACCCGACCGGCATTTCGGATCCCAGTCTCGCATGGCTTCTGCTTTTTTGCCCTCTGAGAGAAGCACATGTCTGTTGTCGCACGGCTTCAGATGCCCTACCTGGGGAGGCGTAGAGCTGAGGGACAAGATCGGGCACTGATGCTCAAGGTGGCCGGGCGGCCGTATCCAGCCGGCATTTTCCGATGGCGGTGGTGCTGGTGTACATCTCCCTGTCAAGCCAGCGGCTGGGCCCAGATCAATGACTACCCCAAAGCCCAAGCCATAAACCTCAACCACAACTCAGCGAAGGTGCTCCATGTTTCGCATATACGCAGCATCCCGTCGAAGGCCGGATGTGTGCCATGGACCTCATCGATGGAACTGTAAAACACGCCGCTCGGTTTGAGGATTTACGATTTCGGGCTTTGGGCTTGTAGGGTTTAGAGTTGTTGCTAGTAAGGTTTAGATTTTCTACTACTCGGGTTTATTTTTAGAGTTTCTACTAATAGGCTTTATTTTTAGAGTTTCTACTAATAGGCTTTCTTTTTGGAGTTTCTACTAATAGGCTATATTTTTTAGAGAGTAGGTTTCCTGGAGGGTTTTGGGGTTTCGGATCCACTCCTAGCTTTGACACACTCTAAACCCTTAAACCCTAAAACCCTAAACCCAAAGCCCCAAGCCCTAAACCCCTAAACCCTAAACCCTAAACCCCTAAACCCCTAAACCCCCAACCCCTAAAACCCTAAACCCTAAACCCTTCCCGGGTCTCGCGCTCGCCATCCTTTGCTCCCAAGCCTTTCCGCTCGGGCCAAGCGCTGCAAACACGGAGCCATGGGATGCATCTAGGGTAGTTCTCTAACTTAGGGTCCCTTTTTAGGTCCCCAAATATAGTACGGCACCCTTTATAAAAAGGACCCCAAGAAGGGACCCTTAATTTAGAGAACTACCCATTTAGGGTTTGGGGTTCGGGCCGAAGTTCGGGGCTTTATGGGGTCCGGTTTCGGGCTTAGGCTTGGGGACCTTCCGGAAGAAGCACGTGGTTGAGCTGTCTTTGATCGAACCGCGTGCATCCGACGCTCGCTCACCCAGTTAGTTGTGAAACACGTCCCCGGACTTCAGTCGCTCCGGGCACCTGAACAAAGCGACGAACGGATGGAACAATGAAGTGGGAGCTGCCACACCAACAGCCGAATCTTACCTTTCGTCAGACCGTGTATTTCGGGAATCTTGATGTCGCCGCCATTTTCCTTCGGGGGCCTTGGAACAGAAGGCTCGAGATCTCATCCCTGCACGGAATTCTTTGAGCTTCAGGCAGCACGAACTCTCGAAGTCCAAACAGGCGTTCTGCATCGGGGCAACCCCAACGCGCAGAAACCTGCAGAGATAGAGAAACTCGCGAGACTCAGCCCCACATTAGCCCCCTTTTTTCCCGAGCATCTCACAAGATGTAGAGAGCTCCAAGAGCAACTGCCAGAAAGACCATGGAAATCACCAGCAGCCTCGGGCTGGGATTGCATAGTTCAAGGCCGCAGAACCGGAGGCCCCCTAAACCCTTAAACCCTAAACCCTTAACCCCTGAACCCTTAACCCCTAAACCCTAAACCCCTAAACCCCTAAACCCTAAACCCTAAACACTAAACCCTTAAACCCTAAACCCTAAACCTCCGGGATCCCGGGCCCTGTTTTCTCCACTTCGCAGACGGAAGGAGAGACGAGGCCGGAAGACAGGCGACTGGCGTCTCGGGTGGCCATGATGGTGACCTAGGTTTTCCAGTAACCCCTTAATAATAAGGGAGTTTAGGGGTTGAGGGGTTTAGGGGTTTAGGGTTTAGGGTTTCGGGGTTTAGGGGTTTAGGGGTTTAGCTTACATTTGGGTTTTCACAAGGAGACCCCAAACCAAAAAGGGCAAAAGGGTATTACTGGGGAACCCAGTGACCAGCTTCGCAACCGGCCACCGGTCGGCCGCAGTCGGAAAGACTGCTGACGCACCTCAGTGAACTGGACAGGGCTCCCATATGGGACTTTCCCACAATTAGGGTACCTTATTTTGGGGTCCTTATAAGAATCATCCTACTATTTAGGGTACTATACTAGGGTCCCCTATTTTCGGAACTCCCCATTTCACCGAAATTTCACCGCCGGGCGTTCGTCGCCACTGTGCTTCCGTCGCTGAGGCGGAAGCCAGGCAAGGTCAGGTCTGGGAACTTCACCAACCTGGGGGTATGGCGCAATCCGTCAAAGTTGACTCAGACACAATGCGACGCCGTCGATGATGTTTCGTCAGAATCCCTTCCGTGAAGAGCCCACGCATGACCTTGAGCAGCAGACCATCGATGTCCCTTGGTTGAACACATCTTGGACATTGGATTCCAGTGTCCAATCCTGGAAAGGGTGTGCGATCCGGTTGGGCTCAGGCCAAGCTGCCAAGCTAACAGCCGCTTCAGACCGTACTCAGAACCATAGCTTAACCACGCCCCCGAGCCTTTCCACATGTGCTACCACCAGGCCACTGGTGTCCTACGCTCGGAGAAGTCTGGTCACTCTGGCAGAATGTGCCATAACATGGGGCCTAGCCTCGATATTGAACGAGCTCTGGAAAAGCCGCAGGTAGGGCGTGTGCGCAATCTTGCGGCCTGCCTAAGGAGAGTGGAGCACTTTCTGACGATTCGAGAAGTCCAAAGGCGCTGGGAGGTGCACGTGATCTCTGATGATGAACTGCAGGAAAACTGAGCCATCCTCTGCACGATGGAACAGCGCATGCTTGGGGGTCTTGGGGCTCTCCGCGTCGATTTTGTGCACTAAGGCAGCCACGCAAGACCCATAGATTTCGCAGGCATGGGCGTCTGGCTCTCCGACAACATGATAGACCTGCTTCGGGAGAATTCGGCGAGGCTCGTCCAGGAGGTCGAATGTCCCAAAGCCTCCTTTTTCTTCGGTTAACCCAAAAACTCCATAAGAGACAACCCCTCAGAGCCAGCCTTCTCGTCAATATAGTATCGCCTGGAAAGAGAGTCTGCTGGCCTGCTCGTCCTGTGCACCGACTTGAGCATGCGGCGTGTAGCCCACACAGTCGTTCAGCTGGAAGGTGTTGCCCATCAAGGAAGGCACCTCGGAACAAAAAAAACTCGCTCTGACGAAGCCTGAACTGATTTCTTGTAACCTGGGCCCAGCGGCCAGACGACTGGTTCCGAACAAGCCTCCCGATGGAAGGCTGTAGGTCGTCTCAGGAACTAGACCTCGCAGATTGAAAGTGCTTTGCCCAAGCCTAGATCCTCCGGAGATCCGTGACGGCACGATGCAAGCGGCTAGGGTTTTATGGCGCTAACACTACAGCACGCGGGACCGCGCTCAGCTTTGGAACCCTCCACTTGAAGGCAGTGGCAAGTGATGCGCTTCAGATAGGTACTGCGAAGCTGTGCTCACGCTGACGGTGCACCAGATGGTGCGAAGCACTCTTTCCGTACGGGACATTTCGTGATTTTGGACCCTCCCACCAAAAGCGCGCGGTCATCGAACGTTCTCTCACAGATCTCAGCGTTTTTTGTTCTGATCACGTCAAATTGAATCATTTTGAAAGATCTGGAAGGTTAAACACGTTCCGAGGGATCAAAAGTCTTTAGTCTTCGGTGGAAAACCCTAAAAAGTTGCTATGTTGGACCCTCCTCGGAGCGCACTTTTTTTTTCACACGAAACGCCTTAAAATGCCTTTAGAATGCCTCGGGCAGGCCTCAGTATGTCTTTTTGAGGCTTGCCAGAGGCCGTTTTGCCTTTTGGTGGCCTCAATTTGGGTCCTTTTCGGCCAGCGTCGGCGCTCCTCGAAGGCCTCGGGCGCTTTCGGGAGGCCTTTTTTCGAAGTCCCACGCAGTATTCCTGTGTCACTGGGCGCAAATTTGCTGCAGAAATGCCTCAAAATGGAGGTTTTGAAAAATTTTCCACAAAGGCTCCCAAATGCCTCTGTTTCTGTTTCCTCGAAGGTTTTTTCGGCTTTCCCGCAGTGATGCGTTTTCTGCGATCCCGCGGTGCCTCGGACCCTCTGCTTCACGCGGCTGGAACGTTCCTTTTGCAGTGCACTAAACCCTCAACCCGAAACCCTAAACCGAAACCCCTTTAAGACCCAGAGATGCAAGGCTTCTGCTCGCAGTTCTTCGAGGCAAACAACCGGCCGCGGAAAAGCGGAAGAAAACTCAGGGCCGAGCTGGCCCCGACTTTGCTGCATTGCTGCGACCAGGTCATCACCAGGGGCATCTCAGGAACTCCACAAAGCATCTCCAAGCCCCAAAGGAGCTCTTGGAGGAATCTGAGGCACCCGACTCCAGAGCCCGGAGCCTCTGAGGTCCTGAAGAGAGAAAGCCAAAACAAAATGTGCGGAAAAGTGCGCCGCCCTTTTTTTTGGGGTGCTCGGGGCCGGGACCAGCCACCAGCACTCGCCAAGGGATTGCATGGATTCGGCGCATCGATTTCGACCTTGTCCGGCCTGGACGTGTCAGTGACTTCGCCGCCTCTCAAGGAACAAAGCCTCTCAGAGACTGGGGCCAACTGTTCAAAATCGGGCACGGGTCCAGCGCAGGGTCTCCTGCAAATGCTTCAGACATTGCACGGCGTCGTCGCTTGTGAAGACTCTTTTGGACCACACCTTTGGCAGGTAGCTCGCCGGCTGGCTGGCCGAAACCTGAGACAGTGCTCAGCTTTTGAGGTGGCTCAGAGGTGTCGGGTGGCGTGGATCCAAATCAGCTTCCGACGTCCCTGCAAATAACCATCCAGCGCCTGGGTCAGTATCTGCAAGAGCGGAAAGCAAACGACCACAACATGGTAGAGAGCTTTACTGCATGACAGACTCTAAATGGCGGATTTCGTGGCTTGAGATTCCTTTGGGGGGTTATCGGCCTTCGTGGAGTCATGTGACCTCCCCAGCTCAAAGGACTAATGGTTTCACTCTGAACCCATATTGAGTTTAAGATTTAGGGTTTAAGGCTTCTAAACCCTACTCCAGAAGAACGCCTGAGGGGGTCTCAGCGCGAGACGTGCGCACTGAAGACAGCGCCTGTTACCTCTAGGCCAACCTAAACTTAAACCCTATAAATCCTAAACCACATCAACCCTAAACCAGATCAGCACTAAATCCTGAGAAACCCTAAACCCTACGAACCCGAAGCCCTATACACCCCAAATCCTACGAACCCTACTTTCCATCCGATTTGCTTGTGCCTCTCGTTCCTGAATGCCGAGGCAAGGTGCTTGCACGACAAATGCTGCCCCAACTTTCAGGGTTTGGGGTTTAGGATTCAGGGTTTATGAATTTGGCGGTGTTTATTGTTTACTTGCACAAACCATCAAAATCGCAGAAATGCTTCACCAGCGAAATGGCAAGGCCGCGGCTGCGCGTGTGTAGTTCGCGGCGGTTGCCAGGTACCCTGGCCTCCGTGGCAGAGTGTAGTATAGCATGCTACAGAATAGCAGAGTATACGTAGTATAGTATACTACAGTATCATACAGTAGATTATGGTACACTAGAGTATCGATATAGCAGAGTAGAGTATTGTAGACTAGAGCCGCGTAGAGCACAGCATATCATAGTCTGTTATGATATTGTTACCGTCCGGTATATGAGACCTTCCGAAAATTAGGGTACCTTATTGTGGGGTCCTTATAATGAGGATCCTACTATTTAGGGTGCTATATTAGGGTCCCCTATTTTCGGAAACCCCCATATGAGAGTATCGGCATACTATAGCCCAAACCCTAAACCCTAAACCCTAAGCCCTAAACCCTAAACCCTAAACCCGAGCACAGCATAGTCCAGTAAGCCAATCGAGCTCCCAGCTCGAAGGCTCCACTGGCCTCGACGCAGAAGAGAGCTTTCGGCTTCAGGCAAGTTCAGGGTATCGGGTCTAGGGCTTTAGGAGTTTAGGGTTTATAGGGCTTTAGGAGTTTAGGGAGTTTAGGGTTCAGGGTCTTGGGCTTAAGGCTTTTTTGGGGGGGTTTTCTCTGGCTGGACAAGCATCTTCCGGGTCATCACTGGCCTTCCCAATCAGCGCAAGGAAAGCGAAGGATGCGCAAGGTCGGAGCATCGTCGGACTGGGCGGGCACCGCCTGAAGCGAACACTTCGCAAGGTGCCGAAAAGTGCCCAAGAGCTCCTGCACCGGTCTGCCTCAGTGCCCGAACAACTTCATTGAGGAGACGGGTCTTCGAGCCGGAACAAGCACATGAATGTGCTCGGCACAACTGCCATGAACGATCTCAGTTCCTCGAGCAACCTGCAAACTTCCTCTTTTTTCGAGATCATCAGCTCACCTTCTGGTATCGATAACCTGGCGTTTCACATTGCCATCCCAATCGATGGAGTATGAGCCTTGGTAGGTCTCGGCATGGTCTCATCATTCATAGGCCACCAAGGCAATGCAATGCTCTACCAGACAGTAGCACTAAAGCTCCATGCCGCACTTGAGACGACTGCCGGGCCATCTTCTGGTCACCGATGACACTTGGCTCGACCCGCTGATGATAATCCTGTCATCTAGTGTGAAGCACATCTTCCCTGTTCCTACATTCATGATACTCCGCAGCTCCTCCGTGCAGCAGCCATCCAAGGCATCCGCCAAGGCAATGGGAACAACCTCGGAGCCTGGAACCTTCAGACAGGCCAGACGATCTGGGAAACTGCGGGGCGCCTTGTTGACCGGGAGGACCCTAAACCCTAAACCCTAAACCCTGCCACTTAGGCTTCACTGGGCAACCCGGGTGAGGGTGGCAGCAAAGCACAGCACCCACGCAAGGGATAACTGCCTGGATTCTGCAGGTCGCCAGCTCAAAGACCAACCTCCAGAATGGGTTTAGGGTTCAGGGTTTAGGGTTCAGGGCTTAGGGTTTAGGGTTCAGGGTTTAGGGTTTAGGGTTCTGGGTTTCCGGTTTAGGGTGTTGGAGGGGGAACTCGAGACCCTTGCAATCGAAGCAATTGCACTTCTCCCTTGCCTCATGCGCCGCTGGAGCATGCTCCTGCACTGTCATGACTCTAAAACAGCAGGCCTCAGGGGAGTGCACTGCTCCCCCTTCAAGAGCAACATCAGATAGGAGGGAAGTTTTAGATCTTGGGAGGAGGTTTAGGGTTTAGGGTTAGGGATGTGGCTGCGAATATCAGATCCCAGTTCAGGCTACTTGCGGCTTCGGCACGGAAAGCAGGTGTAGCACAGGATGCACAGGGCCATGTTAGCCCAGGACCTTAGGCAGCGGGATGATCCGTGCTTCTGCACAGCGCCGGTGAATATGCCATACTATACCCTTATATGAAGTATGATATAATATGCTCCATAATATGCTGTACTACAACATACTATACATGTTTTGATCACCATGCGTGGCGTTTCTGGTGCACGTCAAGTGTCTCTCCATTGCGCTCGTCTAGGTTGTAGATCATGCAGACTCCGATCTTCGCCGGACGTGTTCTTTGCGTCAGCCTATCTGCATAGCATTGTACCTGCATCTCAGCATGCGAAGGGTCACGATCGACTGTGGTTCATTGGCTTGCAATACGCATGCGTTTGCGCCTGAAACCTGAATAATCCGATGAAGTACGCCACAGCAGGGTGGAACCAGAACAGGAACGGCCAAGGTGTCAACATCCTCGAGGCAAAGCAAGAGCAAGTGGCTTTCTCGCTGCTGCTCTACCAACTAGTGCAGACATCAAATTCAAGGAGCTGCTTGAGACTTCTGCATTGGCTTTGCCAGTTTTCTGGACCACGCCGGGTGTCAGCAGCACCATGGCGAGCACTGTGAAAATGGAAGGGGCCAGTGCGATGTCGTTGCCGCCGACCGAGATAACCTCAAGAGGGTAAGATGGGTCTGGGATGGCCTGGGCAGCCGATGCTGAAGTGGGTTTGCAACACGGCAGGTTTTCCACAGCCCTGACCCGAAAAATGCAGGCTCGGCACCAGCATGTCACCAGGGCGGATGCGGTCCCGGATCACCTCCTGGCGGTTCCAGGGACTGGGAAGACTGGAGGCAGACGTGTCGTCGCCCTTGCTGATTCCTGGCTTGGTGTCGAGATGTATGGCTGACGCTTGTTCTGTTTGGCTCTCTTTCTGTGGCTCTGGACTCGTGCTCTCCTATTCCAAAAACACTTTGGGGTCAGGGCTGAGGCCGGACTCCTCCTGCTCGTATAGACCACAGCAGGACGGCATGATACAGCACTGCACACCACCAACACGGCTGGCCAGCGTCCTTAGCTTCAGGCGAGCTTGCCGATCCACTTCGAGGTGCAGGATGGTCTGTAGGATAGGTTTAGGGTTTTTTTTGTGGTTTAGGGTTTAGGGGTTTAGGGTTTAGGGTTCAGGGTTTAGGGGTTTAGGGGTTTAGGGGTTTAGGGGCTTAGGGGTTTAGGGGTTTAGGGTTGTGGACAAATGGATCTGGCACTGGAGCAGCGGCACTCCGAAGCTGCCGGCAAGAATCTTCCAAACCGCAAACGCAAGCGCCTGCCTACTGGAATCAACACTACATACTCTCTAGCTAAAAGATATTTGTGGAATGTGCTCATACATATATATATATATATATACACGTACACACAAATACAGTGTATAAGATATGTATATATATACACAGACACAATATATGCGTACATCTAGATACAGTATACACAGTATAACATATGTACATTACGTGATTCTCCTGAGGCTGGGGCGTTGCTTCGATAGCCGTGTTGAGAGCAAACGCCGGGGCCCCGAGGTCGAAAAGGATTTGGTTCATCCAGTAGGTCACGTCGCAGACCATTCTGAAACACAGGACGGGCACGCTCTTAACAACCCCCCCCCCAGCCACCCAATGCGGTTATCATGATGATCGTCATGACTAGCATTCTAGTCCTTCAGGGCAAGCATTCCGACTGATCCTGCTGGCAGCTTAGCGCTGAGAAGCTCTCCCAGGCAAACTGAAATGATGCTGCTCCATGCTGAAATCCTTCATTGCCCGAAGATACCGGAACCGAAATACCCCGAAACGTACGTGTCCTTGAAGTGCCTGGGAGGTTGCAAGAGCTGCTCGTAGCCATTCACGGCCGGGGCGTGGGCCGCCGCCGGACGCCAGCGCTCAGCCGGGGCACCCTGAGAAGATCTCCAACAGCCACGAATGATCCTCATTATGTAATGTCATGTTGTACCTTCGTACAGTTATGATATCGCCAACTTCACCATCTCCATCATCACCGTCTCAGACTCTGCTTAATGGTTCGGCGGCTCTTCGATGAAATGTCGCCCGGAGGCAAGGGTCCAGGTCCCAAAAGCTTTCAAGGGCATCGACGCTTAGGGCTTGGGGACGCTTGCGGGCAACCCTGAACCCCTAAACCCCTA
>CAJNJA010007745.1:0-15923 GCA_905231915.1 Symbiodinium necroappetens
AAGGTTTTGGGTGTTTGTGACTGGAAGTGAGGGGCATAGGTAGGGTAGCTTGTGTATAGTGCATTTATAATTCGTTTCGGAACCGACGTTTTTGGCTCAAGGCCAACAGCAGAAGCCTAAAAGGTGCATTCATTTATTATGGGTAATGCAGGATTTATATCATCAACCGTAGTGCACCCCCAAGCCCCACTCTAAGTCATAATGTCCCTCTGTGAAACACACCCGATCTCGGTTCATCACGGGTCTGATGTCGATGGCATGCAGGTTGTTCTCGGGCTACCGTCCAACCGGCACGGAGACAGAAGCACCACCAAGCACAATCAAACAAGAAGCAATGCAGCAAACAGCAGCAACATGCAGGCGACCCCATTCTGGTGAGTGACTGGCAACAAGCATGCTTCATGAATCTCGCCATCTCCGGGCAGGACAACTTAGCGAAGGTCTTCGCCAAGAAGTGTGGGCCACAGGCAGAGATGTTCCAGATCACCGATTGAGTACCGGAAGAACCTCGCAGTCCAGACTCCAAGCTCCAAGCCCCAAAATCTCAGCCCTGGCTTCCTAAACCCTAACACCCTCAAGCCTTCTAGACCCGAGTCTCGGACACTGCTGGCCCGGCCCTCTCCTCATGCCATGCGCAAAGCGGAGACAGCCTCGCATCGCCACGGTCACCGTTTGTCAAACTCATCCGCTTCATGATCCGTCATCATCTTCTTCATCATCAAGGCTGGCCACCATCAGCAGAGCCATCTCCATTATCTAGCAACTATACCCTGTAATGAGCGCGGATAGGACGAGTACAGCTAGTACTTGTAGCATTGGTAGCAGCAGCCCGAGTGGTAGAAGCATCTAGTGGTGGTGGGTGCTGATGGTGGTGTTGCCGTCCGATTGGAGCTGCAAAACGAGCTTTATCAGACCTTATCACCTGAGCTGATGCCTTAAAACAACACATGGGTCGGTCTCACGTTCTGCGTGCATCTTTCCATTGCTGAGGCTTCCCGAGGATGAAGCGCTGCAGCTTGCGAAGGTGCCGAGAGTTTTGCAGGTAGCAAAGCATGCGCAGATCCCGGTACAAAGACGCTTGCGGGCATGACGAGGGAGAGAAGCCACAGCACAACGCGAGGTCAGGTATGGTAGACAGACGGCAAGATAGAAGGACAAAAAAAATTGAAATGGTTTGGCCTTAGCCTAAGATGAGCCAGGTCAAGCCATAGAACAGTGTGCAGTGGAAGCCAGGATGTTCGACTTTTTGTTTGCCGCGCAGTGCTGAGTAGCGAAATTGGACCAACATCGACAAACTGTAGGCTTATCCACTTTCTTAAGTTGCAGCTTTGTGGCCCCTTCTTACTATCCCTTCCGGCGAGTCGCCGCTTTGCCTCACAAGTCGAAGACTCCTGCCATTTGGGTTTTCCAGCTGGGTGTGAATGAAATGTTGCTTCGTTACAAGGAGGTTAGAATCTTGATGGGGTTCTGTAGTCTACTCGCAGCACGGAGCAATCAGCAAATCGCTTGCAGACAGCCCCTCGGATGCTCACGCTGTTTCTGCGAGGACTTGGACGTGGATGGCGGGGGCAAGGTTGTGCTTGATCAGGCCTTCCCGCGCTGCGTGAGAGTCACCCTCATCCCAACTTGTTTAACTCTTCTTGCTGGCTACATGATGCTACATGTCAAAGTCTTGTGGACGGTGTAAAGAATCCTGCTGAAGTAAAACGCAGTCGTAGATGTTTCCAAGCCCTCAGACTCCAAGTAGCCCCCAAAAGTAGGTGACATTTAGACTTTCGACCCCATAGTCGGTGCTTTGGGTCGTAGGGAAAGTGAAGTATGAGACTCCTCAAAGCTCGGCAGCTCGGGAGGCTCTCCAGCTTGTTACGGCAGCCATAAAGCACCCACACCGTTGAACCGTAAAGCGATAACTCCCTACAGTCCCTAGACCCCATAATCCTCAAGCCAAGTTGTCATTCCCTGAAACCTTACTCCCTAAATCGAGAGACTTTCCCGAAAGCTTTGATACTTCCGCGCAAAGTTGTGTCTTCGAAGGTCCTGGGATGGACGCCTGCCCGTCTCGCTTCGCCTCCGTCTTCGGCTGCAGAGTTTAACTAACAGAACTACGCCTATGATTCCCTAACTAAGGGGTCCAAAAAGGGTTCGCAGCGCCTTGTTTCGAACTCCCAGGGCTCAAGACGTACTCCGAAAGGTTTTAAACAAAAAACCAGTGCCCAGTAAGACTCTCCTGGACGGTTTAGGGTTCAGGGCTTATAGGTTTAGGAAATCGACAATCCAGCTGGTTTTTGGTCTCGGGAACCTACGACGGAGCTTTAAATCCTTGGTTTGTAGCGGCAAGTTCAGGGCGCCTTCTTCTCAAAGCTCTCAGACCAGAAGGCTTTGTAAGATCCTGTAAAAAAAAGGCCAAGACTGCGGAACTATGCTCAACTTCCACAGCATTCCACAGCGGTAATATGAATCTCAGTACCTCCAGCATCATAGCAAACACCCTACCCATAGCCTCCATAGTAGTTCCTTTTTGCGACTTATATTTAGGTTTATATGAGGTAATCCCGACAAGGAACTACTTTGGAGCCTACGGGTAGAGTGATCAAAACATACCTCCGAACCCTCACCATCCTGGCAGGGAGCGCTGCGCGAACAACGTGGAGTTCCTCGATCGGTTCAAGTGCGCCCTCCTGTGTGGGTCTCTTTCTGCTTGTGTGGACATCAGGAACTTGACTTCTGAAGTGTTTAACACTCGGGTTTCTAGGAGTTGTTGTTGATTACCATGAAACTCCAAGTGTCTATCAAAAACATACGGTTTTGGAGGTGTGTTGTCGCACACTTATATGAGGACTCCTCGGCGGGGGCTGTTATGAACTATTCAGAGGGGTGTATAGGGCTTCGGGGTTTACTAGACTTTCTCAGAAAACTATATGCCTGTGAAGCTTGTGACCTGCTGTTATCGTCAGGCAGGTAGGTAGACAGAGGGTTTCAACCATAAACCATAAGCCCTAAACCCTACATCATCCCATAGAATCATGGCAGGGGCTCGGGTTGGGGCTTATGCTTGTAGCGTTGCTGTGGGCCTTTCGAGTGCTTGTGGACTTTGGCATTGGCGAATGTTCCCGTCAAGGCGGCTAATCCGAGTCAAAAAAATTGAGACTTACTTCTGGCTTTTTGGCACTCAAGTATTAACGAAAACTCCTTACATCGTATGCAGCATGCTGTTAAACGAGGGGGGTTCTCCTGGATGAACATGAGCACCGACGTTTCGCAAAATGTTCTGTTTGCTTGACTTCTGGGCAGGATGTTGCAAGCGCTGAAGCTGCCAGTCCTGGCATCTTGGCTCCTTTTGGGGGCCGCCGCAGGTCTCAAGGTAAAGCTTTGAATTACCGGGCATCAGTTTTGAGGCACACTTGGGTTTATCCTTTCTTGCACGCCGGGCTATGCTGACACAGGTATGGTCATTAGCACATGAGGCCTATCAACTTCGCAAGACTCGGAACCTGTTCCCTGGATAAACAGAGCTGAGCGCCAGAATGGCAATAGCAACACGGCTTTCTTGTCTCGCCATAGCGACAGCAATACAATGAAGGAATTATCATGGCTTGACATGATAGCTCCGTGATGGAGATATTTACGTGCCAAGCCAGCATCTCAGGTGTCCGGCGTTGGGTCGGAGCCTTGACTTTGTGCGAGCCGCCGGCCATCGCCGCCATAACCACCCGCGAGGGATGCCACGACGATTTCGATTTCTGCATGTCAGGGGCATGAATACGCCAGAGAATATCTTCAGAAATTCTGGCTCATACTTGCATGTGCGTCTTGATCTTGCCATACAGAGCTGGAAGCAGACAGGAACCAGCCAATAATGCTAGTAACAGTACTCTGTTAAACATGATAAAGTTAGCAGTTTTGAAGCAACATGAATAACCATACCCTAAACCCTAAGCCCTACACCCTAAACCCTACACCCTAAACCCTACACCCCAAACCCTACACCCCTAAACCCCTAAACCCCTAAACCCTAAACCCTACACTTCAGTAGGCATGTTATGTGGTAGCAATCAGGTCGGACTCTCAACTGTCATCCTACCTCGGGCGCTACACCAATGCGCCCATTGTGCTGGCGGCCAGAGACCCAGGGTTTAGGGTTTAGGCGGTTTACGGTATGCTTTCCGGTTTAGGGTTTAGGCGGTTTAGGGTTTAGGGTTTATAGTTTGGGGTTTAGGGTTTATGCTTCACGGTTTAGGGTTTAGGGTTATGTCAAATTATGGCATTGTCCTGGGGCTTTTTTTCCTTGTGAAGGCATCGCGGCCTTGCTTCTGATGTTTTCTGGAGGAGATCCTTCAGAAAAATCCACGCAGCCTGCAGGGAATCCAGACTCCCACAGGCTTAGGGTCAGGGCAGTCAGGGTTTGGAGTGGCTGAGCGTGAGGCCTGTCTGGCCCTTGTAACATGTTGCTCATGCAATCCCATGGCATGGCGTTGTATGACATATGACATATGTGCCAAGTCAAAGCTCAGCCCAATGAACCCCAAACCCTACCCCCTCCTCTCAAATAACACGACAAAGCCACAGATCATCAAACCGCCCTAAGCCTCCAATTGCGCTTTCTTCAGCTTCTAGAGACGCTTTAGCTTTCAGGGTTTAGGGTTTTTTGGGCTCAGCTGATTTTGTCTTTTATGCGTTATTGCTCGTGGCGGGGGAGTTCCACCGAGGTGCTTTGAAATGTCTAGAGGAACTCTGAGGCTGTAAGTGGGTTTAGGGTTTAGGGGTTTAGGGTTTCGGGTTGATGGTTTACGGTTTATGGTTTATGGTTTAGGGTTTATAGGGTTTAGTGGATCGGAATATGACTCTTGACTGAACTCGAGAATCCGTTCTGCTGAGGTTGGTGGCGGCAACTACGACATTGGCCGAGGAATCTTCCAGGAGAGCAACCTTACACCTCCACCTCGCCGTAGCACCTAAACCCTAAAACCTAAACCCGAAACCGAGGAGTTCGGACATGGAGCCGTGTGGACTATCGCCTGCTAGGAGAAGAACTACTCCACCTACAAAGGAGGCATGCTTGAGGCAACCGGCTGTGAGTTGAAGGGAGCTGTTGACCCAACAGCATTACACTACTCTGGGGGCGGTGCTGATACCCCGCGCTCCTTCCCTGCTGACTGGAGATGCGCCGTTGCACCGACCTTGAAGTTTGTTTGCTCACTCCAAAGACTTATATAGACGATGTGTTGGACACGTACTTTTGCTGCAAACGGCATCGAGTAAGCGGGCATGGATCGCAATACCAGGCCTTCGGCAAGCTCTTTGCGGGCAATGTGCGGATGTTCCAGTATCCGAACATTAGCCCGTGGCTCAGGCCTGCAATGTAACTGCAACACCATGAACTTCATCTATCCTGCGACGTCGCGCGTTTGCTTCCGGGGTTCTCAGGTCTCTGGCGTAGACCGATCAGGATCGAACACTTGCTTGGCTCGCCGGCTGCGCAGGCAGTCACTTGACCCACGTCGAAAGGCCAGCAAGGCAAATGGAAGGATGCCAGGGTTTCGAGAAAAGGGCCCTAAACCCTAAACTCTGCCGGAAGCCAAATGAACTTCCGACGCTCCGAGGTCCTGAGGGAGAGGTCTCTGAGAATGTCGAGTTCTCCGCCGGCTCGACGGAGCCCCGCTGCTTTGCACTCGCCGGGCAGGGAAGATAGGGGGATCGGAGTACGCTTCGGAGGGTCGGGGGGCAAGTAGGTAATACGGTTGATGGTATAAATCCTGCATTACCCACAATAAGGAATATACCATAATTCCCATAGTTTAGGGTCCTTAAGGTCATGCAGGATTTATATCATCAACAGTTGGACATAGTATGTAGGGAATGTACTTCATCTAGGGTTATAAATAGAAAGCACCCTACAATGACAGGGGACCCTAGATGGAGTTGATGTTGCTTATAATCGCAGCCACTACTTACCACAACCCCCTGATCAGACTTTCGGGGGACTGGGGAAGATGCGAGTGAGGAGATCGCCGTGACTTTTGTTTATGTCATGCGGTGACGCGGTATCTTGAAGTTGTTACGAAAGAGTGCCCAGTCATTTCAATGACAGCTGCCATGACAAATTAGAGCAGATGTCGAATAAGTCAGGTAGAGGCTGTGGAGCCGTTGTGGACATTGTAGGAGTTGTCGGTAAATTCCTTATAGCGGTTTGCTATCTTTATCGGCATGGGTCTATTGAAACAAGTAGGCCCTATAGTATGCGAGACAGGAGTATCTCCACCGGTTTCTGGTCGAGCAGGAGAAGATTGTCCAAGCCTCAGAAATGTCCTAACAGAAGCGGCCACTCTGCCTTCAGACAGGTTAGGGTGCAGGGAAAACCCTGAACAGCATTGAGGTTAGGGTGTTGCGCCGCGACAGTGTGGCCGTTTGGTCATGTAGCTTCTTCTGACTAGACTAGCTGCATTCTTTTCCCGCGACGAATGTGGACAGTTGGAGAACATATGTAGCTATGCCTTCGTCGCCTTGGATTACAGGTGATCTTGTGCTGTCATCCATAGTTCCAGGGTAGGTCTCCCCTCCCTGGCTGTTTTAAACTTCCCGAAACCCTGCGACAACCCTACGTATGCATACCCTATAGTTACACCCTAAACCCCAATAACAAACAAACTTAAGGTCTCCATTGAGCCGACCTACATGAACAGCTTCGCCGTCAGCAAAGAGTCCAACGAGCCCTATCGCGGGCAGTCCGAGGAGACGGCATAGGGCTTTTCGGGTTTTCGGGGTTTTAGGGTTTTGGAGTTTGCTGCTGTTGTAGCGACTACATGCGCCCACATGACACGTGGATGTCACATCGAAGGTGCGATTGAGAGTTCGCAACATTCAAGGATACTCTGCAGTTCGCTAGCTTTCAGCTCACATAGTCTGCAATTTTACTGCAGGATGTCGTGCAGCTGATGCGGAATGGCGACCCTGAGTGGCAGAAGTACGTGCCTGACGAGGTTGGGTCGGACGACACAGGGGCTCCTCTAAGGTTCTTTCAGCACGCTCGTGGTCTGCTCCTCTTAACCCGTGTCGGGTATCTGCCTTAATTCGTGGCAAATCCAAGAGTCATGTCAACACAGCGGCACATTGGGAACGGTGATGTCGACTAGCATCAGAGGCTATTGTGGGCAAACCCTGTGTGCTTGTTGATGTGTCCCCACAGTGCGGCAGTCCAAGTGTATGGTGACAAAATGTGACAAGCCTTGGATTGTTGTTGTGGCGGCGTTCATTGCCGTGGCGTTGCTTTTGACGTTTCAGGTGCTGTGCTACACGATGATTTGTATTCGTCTGCAGTCGTTTTATTCTGCTGTGGGCAATTGTCCGTTCTTCTGTTGCTGCTGCCGTTGCTGTTTCTGTTGTTGTTTCTGCTGTTGTTGTGGTTTATGATGTGGTTGCTGTTGCTGTTGCTGTGATGATGGCGTTGCCTGTATTAGCACAAGCGGAAGACGACCTTTGATCCAAGACATCTCGCTCAGCGTTGCTTCTTCGAGCATCACCAGGCACACGGCATCATCAAGGAGTCCAGCTGGTTTCAGAGGTGCCACTCTCTGTCTGCGGTTTGGGGTTCAGGGCAGCATTTCGAGCCAGATCCGCAAGCCCCGCCCTGAATCCTCAAGTGCTCGCTGTCCTCCGGCCAGCATGGGAGGTCACCGAGATTCTTACCGCAGTAGAAGCAAAAGCAGACCTCCGAAGCAAACAGGTACACTGCCGGAGGTGCCACCTCCCAGCAGGCCTGGCTTTGCGGGGGCTTATTGTTTCAGAAACATCAGAAAGACAGACAGTTTTGTTCACAATGTAGGCATTTCTGCAGATGTTCATGGTCTTGCTTACTACACCGCCTCTCGAAATGGCGACCTAGCAAGCGACTTCTGTTGCAAACGGCACGTCTTCCTCAAGCCTTTCTCCCCTAGAGGGGAAGATGCCTCTACCCTGCGACGGTTGTTGGCTCCATGCAGGTTTTAACTTCTTTAAGATCGAAACCACGGATAGCAGACACGCTTCGAAAAGAACGGCATTCACAGACTCTTGGAGATCCCCATGTGAGGTGTGTGAGGCTCCGGCAATATCATGTTATACTGTACTTTGTACTATCTTATAGTATATTATACGATGACATATTATAAATAACAGCATACTATACCGCTACTAGGCTTTGGAGACTGTGGTACCGGTTGTCGGGTGTCTGGAGAAACAGCTACTTCTAACGCAGGGCTCTCATTCAAAGCAAGCTCAGGTCATCTACAAGGCCTTCGAGGTCCTGGATGAGATCGGAAAGGAGTGAAGCAATGCCACAGACACAAGACGCCAACACCAAGTGCATAACTGCTGCATGATCTGCAAACTGACAGCCCTGTCGTCCTCGTCAGAAGTAACAACAGAGCATTCTGCAGCATGGAGTAAAACACGTGTGGCGGTTTGATATGTAGTTGTATCCCACAGGGTGCATGGAAAAGACTCTAAGAAGCATAGGGTGGTATTTTCCAGTACCAGTCTTTCTTGTGACATCTTGCGCACACAAGAGCGGGTACAGAACGGGCAAAATAGGTGCTTGAAAGAAAGTACGCGTCCGTGTATACTAGTCGTAAAGGCTGTGCAGATGATGTGGAAGAGGTTCTGCAGCCCTAAGCTCGTTTCAGGAATTCAGGGCAGCCCTAAGCGCGTTTCAGGATTTCAGGCCTATTCCCAGAGATCCAGACCCTAGCTGCGTTTGATCATTTGTCCTCGCCAGAGCAAGCTCCGCATCGCACCTCGTCTCTAGGCCAACTGGAACTGCGTTTCATTTGTGAACTTGCCTCCTTCCATAGGCATAACTTGCTTCGATCCCCGCACGGAAACACCAGCCTTTCGCATAGGATGTAGGCAGTAGCTCGCTTTATCCTATAGCATGGTATAACAAAGCCAGCGATATTGTAGTATAGTCAAGTCTAGTACAGCATAGCATAGCATAGCATCAAATTCTTACCAGGCTTTGTACAGCTAGTGACAGCTAGTGTAGTCCAGTGTAGTGTAGTGTAGTGTAGTGTAGTAGGGTACAGTAGAGTAGAGTCTACAAGCCCTAAACCCTAAACCTTGAACTGTAGTCTATCATAGTCACTTACAAGATGCTGACCCGTCCCCCTACCGCTGCAACCCCCCCGATTTTTCACGGGCGTCTTAGCCCTTTGTCTCTCCTCTCCGAGACAGACCCAGGCTAGGCACCAGGCCGCCATGCATTGCAGAGTTTAGGGTTTTCAGGGTTTTTAGGGTTTTTAGGGTTTTTAGGGTTTAGGGTTATGATGCTATACTATTTGTACAATGCTCTGGCACACGATGCACTGCAATGCTTTGCAGTGCTATGCTATGATATGCAATGCAGTTATGTGCCATGCTGCCTTCGCTACGCTGTGGCATGCTAGCTATGCGTGCTATGCTATGCGATACCAAAGCTGTCATGCCATGCCATCCCAACGCCACCACAAACGACCCTATGCGGTCTCATACCGTACCGGACTCTAAACTGCGATATGCTATACGATATGTTATAGTATATGCTATTAAAATACTATGCAGTACCAAACGTTACCGTTTTGCACTGTACTTGTACTTTACTATACTACTACTACACTATATCATACCATGCAAAACTCTACCACACAATCCAAAAATACATGGATGTTAGTGTTTGGTCCGTGTGCTCCTTGGAAAGACTGTGTGCCAATAGCTTTCCCAGTTGTGGTCGAGGCTTCAGAGAGGGGATATCGGTTTTACACTACCTATTGGGACAGCGGCTGAGGGGTGAAACACCTCTTCGCAAGCTGCGATGCTTTTACCTGGAGGCCTTCAAGGCTCTAATCTCAGCAAGGAGTCCACCTTAAAGCCTCTAAGCCCGAAACCCCTTAGCCCAGCGCGGTTGATGTAGTAGGCCTGATGCGGAGGAATCAAAGCTTCTGCCCTGAAGGATCCCAAAAATCCTAAACCCTAACTCCCTAATAAAACGCTAAGCGCGAAGGGTACGGAACTCATGCTAAAAGAGCCTTCAAGGGCATCGCAGGCCTCGGCCGATTGAAGGCCAGACCGCAGAAAATGCGACCGCGAGGATGGTGTGAAAAACTGAGCTTAGGGCGGTGTACGCACTTCTTGAGGTGGGGATTCTAGTGTGTTTTGTGGTTTTGTGTGTGAGTTTCGGGTATGTTGTTGTTTGTCTTTTTGGAGGGACGGGGAGCTTTGAATAGTGCGCAGGGTGCAATAGGAGGTCAAGAGGAATCTCCGGACGTGGGGTTTTTCTACACTCTAAATTCGAACACCCATCATAGCGTCCCATTTAAGGGAAATGAACATTCTCTGGGCATCGAGAAGGGGCACTACTCTAGCGAACTGCCCATGTGCTTCATGCTGCTTTTGCAGGTTTGGCCTGGCACTTTCATCCACTCAAAGAACATGGACCACGCATCTGACAAGTGATCTGCGATTTGCCATACCTCTGCACCCTAAATTTGGCCCTAAATGCTATAGCCGTATTTAACCTGAATCCGAAAGTGCTCTCTGTCTCCCTCTCTCTCTATGTATATATACAAGTAGTTATGTACGTGTATATATATATATATTATAAATATATATATATATACATACATACAACGACTAATGTTTACATATATATATATACATACACACATATCTATACACATTTTTATATAATATATTTCTACAACCCGAGCATCACCGGTCAGGCCCCGATGGTGCGACTGGTTGAGTCCATCGAGAACGGCCCAGAGGCAAAGCAGCGGAGCAGTGGTCTGTTCTATTCTGGCCTGGTATGCTGTGGTATGGTGTTGTACAGTTTTGCAGAACATTGTAAAGCATGGTGTGCTGTGCTATGTGATAGAGTATTGGTATAGTAAAGCATAGTGTGCGATAGTATAACACACGTCAACTGCCAAGTGTCGTGGCTATGCTCTTTTCGCCAGCGTTTCCGCGGTGCATTCCGGAAGGGGGCACTTCTTCGTTTGGTGCCTGTCCTGCATTCTGGACGGTGATTGCGAGACTTCTCTTGCCCAGGCCCTCGTGCGGCTGAGCGTCCCAGACGGTCAGGCTCCTGACGATGAGATGCTTCCGGTGACTTTTCGAGAAGTGCACGAAACTGCGCTACACTGCACTTTGCTTTATCATACGACACTATACGACAGTATACCTGAAAACTACTATCTACTATGTACTATATACGAATTTCTACTACTTGTAGGGTCGAGGGACTTTGTAAGTAAGTCTTGTAAACTTATCCAGATACAAGACTTATGATAGTTGCAATAACCGTAGTTAGGATGCCACTTCGGGTACTTATAGCTCTGCTTATTACCTACTTACGAATTCCTCCAACCCTCCAAGTATGTATTATAGTACGATCATACTTCTTACTATAGACTACACAGTGACTACACATTATGTTTTCCAACTGTGGTCGCTCATCCAGTCGTCGCCATTGCCAAAACGGGCCAGTCGGAGATCAGTTGTGGCAAGACACCTTCGTCCAAAGGACACTTGTCAGGCCTCTGCAGACAACTTCGTTCTGTTTTGTCCGAAGACTAGGGTTTAGGTTTTTACCGTTCATCAAGACTGATTCAGGCCCCCTATGTTATAGAATCCTATTCTGGAAACCTTATAGGCCCCCGTGCTGAGGGATCCCCTTGTATCAAGGATTTCCAAGGCCCCAATTTTACCTCCTCCTCCGGGATGGGGTGGCAGAAGCCTTGGAAGGCTCCAGGCTCCCTGCCGGAAGGATGCTACGTGGAGTTCCTTGGCCATGAGAGTGGGAGGGGGCGGGGACTTCGAAGAATTTATACATGTGTATGTATGCATGCATGTATGTATGAATGTATGTATGTACGGGCGTGTGTGTGTATATACATATATATATACACACACCGATGGTTTAGTATGGTACGTTATGGACGCTGCTGTAGTCTACGTACTTCAGCATGCTGAAGTAAACTGATGCACTCCGAGCCAAAGGGGTGAAGTGCAGACTACTTTGCAGCTCAGGGGCCATGACTTGCAAGCTCTTCCATTCTGAGGTGGCGTTGTTGCTTTCTGACAACTGTCCTTGTTGTTTTGGTACTTGTGTAGTTACAACCACCACAATAGATTTGACGCCCCTTTGTTGCAATCATCGCCAGATGTGTCCCAGAGTTCTAAGTCTCGACCTTCGCGATCATGTTATCACTGATGTGGATGGACTCTGAAAAATCGGATCATGAGGCAGGCAGTGCGAATTTCGCAGTAGTTGGGTCATTTCGCACCGGAGTGAGTGGTGACTCATTACCAGGATGCCTAAACCCCAAGTTAAAACCCTAAAGCTTTCAACGCCCTAAACTCAAGATCCTGTGGACTCAGATATCTGCATTATGGTACATGTATCGTGTATTCTATTCTGGTACAGTGTAGTGTAGTACAGTATAGCATAGCAAAGCATAGTATTACAGTCTAGTATAGTATAGTCTAGTATAGTGTAGTATATAGGATAGTGTAGTACATTGTAGTAGATCATACCATACCATATTAACCATACTATTAACATACTGCACTATTCTCCGTCGACCTGATCAGGTTCTCCGACGTCCAGGGCTGTGAGCTTTGACCGCAACGAGCCGATGATGCATATACATACATATATATGCATATCTAATACATACCCGTATACATACATACAGACGGACTGACAGACTGTCAAACACATCGACAGACATACACATGCGTGCGCGCGTAACTTGCTATGTATTTATGCAAATACACGCATACATACATACACACATACTGAGGTCTAGCTTTATGCAGCATGTCTGTTTGCGTTATCATCTGACTGTGTGGTTAGCCAGCGCGATGGTGAGAATGGCCAGCGGCTGTGAGAGCCATCCCCGCAATCCCTGCCTGTCTTCGTTAACATCGAGGTTTGGAGCGGTCTGAATAATGCCCGAAACTCTGTGTGTCTGTATGTATATTTATAATATTCATATGTATAGTTACATGTACATCTATGTGCAGATGCATGTTATGTATATATATATATACCCGATAAATAATATATATATATATATAGATATAGATATAGATATAGATATAGATATAGATATAGATATGGAAAGTTATATATATATATTATATATATATATACGAGCGTAGTTATATAAAACAGACAAATATATAAACACACACACACATGTATATATATATATGTATACAGATATGCACCCAGGTATATACATACACATACATACAAGTCAATATGTGTAAATATGCAGAGGCATGTACGCATATGTTTGTCTGTGTGTGTGTGTATATATACATACATACATACATACATGCATGCATGCATACATACATACATACATACATACATACATACATAGACACCCCCCCGCAAGGACATCCGAGGTCGGAGTGCTCATCTAGCCAGGAGCACAGACACCTTTGAAGCTCCCAACGTCCAACCCCCTCCGAGGACGGAATCTCTACCCACCAGGAGCGGACGGGGGGCTCAGGATTTCATCGATTAGGCTGAAGGGTTTAGAGTGGGCTGAAGGTACACCGGCCTTTCAGAGTGAGCATCTTTGGAAGTTGAAGGAAGCTGGTGGGTCCGGGCTGCGTGAGGGCGTCCCAGACATCCTACAGTGTCCTACAGCGTAGCCTGGGAGAAGATGCCGTGAGTCTCATGTCATGTGCTGTGAGAAGCCGTGAGAGGAGCCCTCCCCCTGCGGTGAGCATGTTGCAGCATGGCTACTTGGAAGGCATCTTGAAGTTGCAGAAATCTGCAGAAAGTTCCAGGCCGGGGCGGACCAATCCTGAACCTGAAATCGGTCTTCCGATGTCGTGTGGAGTTCAGACTCATATGTTCAAACTCGTTGCATGATCCTGAGGGTTCTTTTGCAGGGCAGCGGCACCATGCAAAGAATTCACACGGACGGTTAAACTTGAACCCGGAAAGTCTGCATCTTGTCAGCGTCGATGTTACGTGCGGTAGGTAAAATAAAGCCCCAGCACCTATAAAAGGCTATTGTTCTGCATACTTTTGGGGTTCAGATTCAGGCAAAACATAGGGGCAACAATTCATAATGATGTGCCTCGTAGTCCACATGTTCGTGCGCTGATAGACAACAAAGCTTTCTTCCAACTACTACTGCCCTAATATCCTAAATATTTCTAGTCCTGAAATACGATCAATAGGAAGCTTACCGTTTTGTTTTCATGGCCTCTCTTCTAACTCCGACACCATAACCATGGTCTCCTCCGTGCGACAGCAAAGGAAGATCTCATCGAAGTCGGATGATCCAGTGGGAGTCCGAGGAAGTTCAATGCTTCCGGTTCACTCAGCGTCTTGGGGGGGTTTGGGTTGGGGGTTTAGGGTTTAGGTTTCAGCGTGATGGGGGGGTTAAGGGTTATGCAGAGTTCGATTTGTTGCAGGGGGGGCTCGGAGGCTCTTCGAAAGTTCGCGCGGGGTAATTATTCCTAGCCGAAGAGTCACTTTCGAGAATCCGCCACACCCCTGCTAACCACCCAGTTGCCTAACCCCAACCGGTTTTGGGGCGTGTGCAAAGACGAGCTGAGCCCGATTCCTGTTGGGTATGGTCCTTGCAACGGAAGCCCCGGATGCCTTTGAAGCCATCCAGGTATACAGTGAAAAGGTGATTTTGGCTCATAGGTTTGGGGCTTCTGTGCTGCTCTTATGTCTTATCCCACGAGGTGAACTCCATCCGAATTGGGGACACGTCGAACTTCCCTCCCTACGTCTCGGGCGGCCTCGTCACGGAGAAGAAGGCCCCGGCAGTCCACACAAGTGCAGACAGCTTCGGGCTGCAGTTTCCAAACGACCTTGGCGATGAGTTGAGGTTGGCGTGCCCTATCCCTTCAAGTCCCTGGCGGAGACCCTGAAGGACCAAGCCGTGGGCCGTGACTCCAAGCGTCGGGTTCACAGGTTGTTGGGCTCAGATGGGGCCGCCGGACTCACACGGGCCTTCGGAATTGCTCATGGTGGCTAGGGCTGTGAGTGTGTTCGAAAGAGCCGGAAGATCGATAAATGCCCGAAACCCTGAACCCTAACTAAACACTATTGAGCCCTAAACCCTAAAGGGCCTTAAAGCCTAAATGGCAGGATCCTGGCATGCCCTTCGACAGCATGGCTGCACGGCTGCAGTGTTGGGTCGGATCAGCAACCCGTGGGCCACCTCGGGCGGCTTCGTGCCGAAGTGTGAACATTCCGACATGCCCAACTTCAAAAAATGAGGGTTGGAATCATGTCTGGTAGAGTCGCTGATCTAATTCTACTGCTGATGATATATATCCTGCATTACCCACACAAAGAATATACCATAAATTCCCATAGTTTAGGGTCCTTAAGGTCATGCAGCAGGATTTATATCATCAACAGTAGTATAGCATACCCCAAAGCATCCCAAAGCCATGTTCTAACTACTAAGGCCCCTATATTGCTTCAGTTGTCCCCTAAACCCTAAACCCTTTTGGTGACCTTTTTGGCCCATGGGAGGCCCGGTAGGTCCTCAACTCCCAGACGGGAGGGAGACTCTTTTCCCCAGACCCTCTAAAGGGAGGATCTACATTTTAGGGTTTAGGGTTTAGGGTTAGATTCAGGTAGATGCCCCTATCTGGGACCCCCTACTGCAAAACAAGGGTACTTCATTAACGGACAAGTCGATCCCCAATCTGGGACCCTACGGCCAAAAAAGGCTACTTTATGGGAACCCCCTTAATTTTGAGGGTGGAACGCCCTGGGGGCCCTGTATTTACAGTGCTTTCTCGTGTTTTATCGCGAAAATCACTCTTGAAATAGAAGGATGATGAAAGGCTTGAAACTGCATTCAGCGCTAAACCCACTTGTACTGAATCAGTTTCCGTCATTCCATATTCTAGGTCTTTTT
>CAJNJA010007746.1:0-15923 GCA_905231915.1 Symbiodinium necroappetens
AACTACCCAGCAACCTCGCCTAGCAACACCCCAAATTTTACGTGAGGTTGGTGGTCACTCCTCGGGCACGCACTTTCCAAGGTAGAGTTACCGAAGACGGTGAGACACTAATGCTAGGCGTCGGGAGCCACAGATCCTGCAAAGCAATGCGGATGCGCTCATGAGGGAAACAGTCGAGTGGTAAAGAGTATTCTGCAGGACGCGACAGTGCGTCTGCTTTGTCATTTGCTTCCCCTGGGATGTAAGAAACATCCAGAGAGACACGATGCACCGCAGCTACAAGCGAGATTCTCTCAAGAAAGAATGCCAAAGGCCTAGATGTTGAGACATGATTGTTGATACCAGCTTCAGCCCCCGAATTATCCGAGAGTGACTTGAGCTTGATGGGCACACTACAGCAGGGAAGCAGGGCAGATGCCCGAAGGATCAGCGCGGCTTGTGCCAGGGCTTGCTAACACGAAATCTCCCGCTGCATCTCCGCTTGCACAGCGAGGCCCAAGGCCAAGAACTCCGACTGTGTAAACGAGTCTCGCAACCACCTGTGGCCTAAAGAGGAATGTCTAACATAACCTCCGATACAGCACGAAGCACCCTTAGCACTTGCATCCGCTCTTGCGTCAAAGCACAGTACTGGCGGGGAACGCATGGAGCGAAATGGACACATGTGCAGAAGCCAATGTTCAAAGATACCGAGAATGCGAATCGATTCATCACTGAGTTTGCGCTTGTTGCTCAGCTGACTGGAAACTCGAATCCACATGCGCTTATCTGTGATCTTGACTTGCTCAAGGTCCGAAAGCTGTCTGATCTCTCGGTGTCTGGCCGACAAAAGCTTGGAATGCAACGGAATAGCTGTACCTGGCGGCACAGAGACAAATTGCAACGATGGCGATAAGTGATTGCGAAGGTTCTGCCAGCATTCTGGCGGTACACTGTAGTTTGTGGCTGCCGGGCTGTAAAGATCATGATAAAATGTGTGGAGCATGCTCTTCAAGACTGGAAACAGGTTTGTAGCCCAAAGTGCCAACCCAATGAAGCGCTCGAGGTCTTTTCTGGTGAGTTTTGGCCTTTGACGAAGGTCTTGAACCATGCCCAAAAGCTTAAGCCTCTTAGATTCTTTGAGCATTACAATGCCGGCTGAGAACTGAAAGTCCCAACCTATCCAACTGACGCGAAAAGCAATCTGCAGTTTGTGCCATGAAAGTGGAATGCCCACGCACTGAAAGAACATACAGATCATGGCCCCTGTTGCGGGGAGCACCGACGCGGCTTGACTGAAAATGTAATCATCCACAAATAAGTGGCCGGTATGCGCAACCCATATGAGGATGTGAAGAATCCTCAGGATCGCGGAGCCAAGGCGGCCCCACCAATGCTGTGCAAAGGTGGCCCCGAAGGGGCATGTCCGGTAAAAATAAAGCGAATTTGTGCCATCCGGGTTTTCACATGTGAATCCTAATAGGCCCTGCTCTGCAGAATTCACAACCATGCGTTTATGGGCGCTTTTGATGTCTATCGAAAGTGCACTCTGAATCTCCGAAGTCTCGCGGATGGGATACGAGTGAATGACATCTCTGACCGATGGCATGTGCTGCTTCTCTGGTACAGCACAGTTGGCATTTGTGCCGCACACACTGTTGTCCAAGCACAGACGCTCCGACCTACCCGGAGCCCGAACCACCGAAAGTTTCCCTATCGCGACCCCGAGGGGCCAGCGTTGTTCCGCGTCTTCCAGGGAACCGTGGAACTTGAAGCAGAAACCTTGATCAAGCTCATCCTGAAGCAGCTTGCACGTCACTTCAGGCTCGACTGTGGCAGATCGCCAATTCTGTAAGTGGATTGAAAGGGGATATCATCCACACACTCGCTGTGATTTGGCCAAAAACAGTTTGATGACGGGATGTTGTTCAAATACCCCGTTGGGACACCTTCTTTAAGCGCTGTAAAAAGCGAAGTGTCCGGATCACCGCAGAATGAAGCTAGAGCATGCAATGCATTCAAGCAAATCGGTTGATGATCCCTGACAACCCAGGCTTCTGGCGGTTGCGAAATGCCTAGTGATGCAAACAGCTGAGAGCGAACTGAGGCCACTTCTGCTTCAGAAAACAGTGGGGACTTGCTGGGTTCCGCGTGACGCTGAATCAACCTGGCAGGGCCTTGCATCCGAGAGGTGGTGGAAAGCAAGAGATCCCTAAGGGGTTTGAGAACATCATGAGCATGAGGGGAACTCCAATCCGCGCGAGAATGCCTACCTGCACCATCATGAACAGCCCAGGGCCCTTGTTGCATGGACTTGCGAGGCACAAGCTTGATTGCTTCAGCAACATCCAACTCAGAAGAACGCAAGCTGAGCAGCCCCTGAATGTGAGCAGCAAAAGCCTCGCTCAAGGATGCTGGATATTGAGCGGTCTGTCTGCTGCGAAAGACACCTGTTGAATCCAAACCCCGCATCACTGGGTGCGCATCGCGGCCGTGTGTGCAAACATGACCCAGATTCTTTAGGGGCGAGTAGCTAGTGCTGAAAAGCCAAGTTTTAGCCCACTGGACCCCGTAACCACACGCAGCAACCCAAACCAAGGAAACTGAGCCCTCGTACAGCCAAGACTGCAAACAGCTTTCTTCCCATGACATGGCGCCTGGGGGTTGCTCAATGTGGCCGTGTCCGCCCGCTGCAAAGGTCACGGAAACGCATTTACAGCATCTCTCAAGGATTTCTTTGCTTTCTTGAAGTTTGCAAAGGTCTGCAGGGCCCAAGCCAGGAACGCCCCCCAGAAATTCTGGTGTCCGGATCGCATACGGAGGACCGTTGAAGAGCTTAAGCCTAGAGTAGTGTGAACAGCATGGGGATGCGGCGCAGTATCCAACAGATCCCGAACCGCAGATGAACAGCAGACGCTCAAAGAAGGAGTCTTGCAATAAATCCATCTCGGAATCAAGCAGTATGTCGACGGAAAGCGTTGAAAACCCCAAAGCTGACACTGCTGCAGACAGAGGCTTTTCTACCCCCGAGCATAAATCTAGGAAAAACCGATCAGGTAGGGTCTCGGGTAGGTTCTTTACAGAAGCAAGCGGAAATGGTGCCGGAGTTGAAACCTCTGGCTAACAAGAATGATGCTTGAACCCAAACCCTGAGTGTTTCCCCCAGTTGACGCTGGAACTCTGAGAAGCCCCAACTTGAGTCTCGGCCCGCTGCGGGGCGATGCTGGACGAAGGAAGTACCTGCGCGTCTGAGGGCTTGAGGGGGAACCCTAGAGGCTTAAGGAGGGAGTTTGAGCAGTTATCCATAGTGAACGCCGTCAGGACCCAACGATCACCCACGAAAGGCTCTGTTAGATGCCAAGCGTGCGAAGGAAACTTTATGGGACAGTTGTGCGAGACTACAAGCTTGCCCGGTATGGACTTCTGCAATGCTGGAATGAAACGATGCGTTGGACCTTGATCCGATTCGATCCAAAGCGAACCTCCTGTGAAGGCTCCCAAGCTGACTGAAAGATTGCACGAGTTGGCGCTGTTGGCAGAGTCACGATGCGGTGATGTGAGAATGTTATGCGCCACACAAAGAGTATTCCATGTCTCAGCCGGAAACAGCTGTTGCAGAAACATGTTCAGCTGCTTGCAAACTTCCGGCAACGCTAGGGACACTGCTGAATGCGCAGATCGATTGCTCACTTGACAGCCGAAATTCCAATACCCCGAATCTACTGAGGCCGCTGAGGTGACGGCCCTGTCTGCAGTACCCCGTCGGGGCCAAGATGTACGCTTAAGAAGCTGCAAGCAACTCTCGTAATCATGAATGTGCTCTACGGAAGCAGAAGCAACGCTGGTACCTGGGGCACTGGCTGAGTAAGCAGCAGGGGTTGAGGAAGCAGGGGAAAGCCGGGTAGGGAAGCCTGAAGCAAGCTCTCCATCGGCTGGAGAAAAGCGCGTGGCGTTGATGCCACCTTCAGCCGCTCCCAAGACGGGAGTAGAACTAAGCGAGCTCGAATGAGGAGCAGATGATGAAGCTTTCGGTGCCAAAATGGCCGGTGATACAACTCTAGCTGCAGTGAGAGGGGCCTGTGATGATTGATGACTCTCTCCCTTGAAAGCGTGAAGCTCATGTGACTGGACTACGGTGCTGCGGGGTGAAACGGAATGAGAAATAGCAAGCCCTAGCTGTGCAGAAGAATCAGGACCTACCAAAGCGGGGGGGACAGAGTCCCCGTGAAACCTGTCAAGCGTGGAAGCAAGCGATTGCGTGGATCAGTGGGCCGTGTTGGCATGACCGATAGCGTTGTGACTCTTGCTCATGCAAGCTGTGCCATCACCTTTCGGATAGGCACAAGCGTGGATGAAAGCGCAGTTGGCACCACGAGAACACTTTCCCGATTGCCACTGCATGCAAAGCTGCTTGGTTTCACCATCAATCACGACATCTTTAACCCAGGAGCCCGAAGCACCCTTAGAGGCTCCCTTGCCCTTGCAAGGGCCCTTATCCTTGCCTTCGGATTTGCCTTTGGAAGCTCCCGGGTTGCCTTTCCAAGCATCGACCAGGAACTTGCCCAAGCCTTTGCCCTTGTTGCCTTTGTCGGACCACCGAGGAATTTGAAGTGGCTTCGCACGAGCTTGGAGGAGGCTCGCCATCTCGCCTCGAATTTCCGTGAATTCGTAGAGGGCGTCATTCAGCTTCCAGCCTTTGTCGGACACGAGGGCGAAGATCTGTTGCCATAGTTTACAGTCAGCCTGTTGAGCTTCCAAGATCCCCGTGCACGAAGACCAGAAGAAGGGTCGTAGCGCTGTGACAACAGATGCAGGAATTTGTTGCTGTAGGCCTTGAGGCGAGCAAGATGAGCTGACCCAACCATCGCAAGCGCCACATCGTGTACTGCAAGAAGCCGTTGAACTCCACTGATGCCCATGCCGTGGTCTTTGACCTCAATGGTGGGGGGGTCATCGAGCAAGAGGTTGGAGATCCCCAAAGCCTCCAAGCGGGGCTGTTTTTGAGGCCTAAAGATCTGAAGATCAGCTGCGCGTTCTTCCGTGAGGCGATGCTTCCATGGGATCCAACGGTACTCCTTCTTCGATTCCTGGTGAGCCGCAAGGGAGATAAGCCGAAGAGAAGGCATTGTATTCGGGGACAGGATTTCACTGGTGTAATCCTTGGTGAACTGCTGCTTCATCTCCAAGAGCTTAGCCGATGTGAGCTTGGGAGCGAAACTTTCCACCCAGGAGCTCGGATCAGATGTGGTAGCCGGGGATGTTGATGCTGCCGATGGTGCACTGGATGACCAGAGTCCTGCCCAGGCCGCCCGAATCTGGGATTTTTGCAGCCTAGAGAGTTCAACCTCGCCGAAGATTTCTGGTAGGACCTGTTCAAGCACAGCCGAGGTATCCACCACGTGTTTGAAGGCTGGTAAAGACCAACCTGCATCGACTGCCCCCTTAATGATGTTAGCCTGCAGGCCTTCAGCTTCCAAGACAGATTGCAAGGACATGGCGGTGGGCCGACTAACGTGCGAAAGCGAACCAAGACGGCTGCGGGGTGAGACGGGGTGAAACCAGCTGCAAAGCTGTACTGGTAAATGGACGCGACACGGACCGGCATGGACCTAAGGCTGAAAGATTCAATCAGCATGATGGGTGAGCTGGGCATGCAGGCTAAGGCAGCAGAAATCTTTTCTCCCCCGACCTTACCTCCATCAGGCATCGAGCTGTCCGAAAGCTAAGCAACAGGCTCTGCGTTTGCACAGTTGGAGTCTCGGGTTATAATCACCGAAGATCTGCACGGTGTCAGCGTGGAGAACAACGCCACATGCGGCTTTGATGAAACCCCCGGCGTGCGGATGACCTTGATTTTTCTGAGCCGGCACCATCACGTGTTGGATGTTAGTGCACGAGCCAAAGACAAATTCCTCGGCGGGGCCGAACGATTGGGGTTCGTCGCCCGAGCTATCCCCACTTGCCTCGTCCTCGGATTGAATTTCTGCAAGTGGGACGGGTTGAGTTGATGGTGTTACTGCACTGTTCTTCTCTGGAAAAGACACTACCGGCAGGTGGCCCTCGGACTTCATGGAGAAATGCTTGAAATGAACCCAGGAGCAGGCTGTAACGGCCTTGGAGAAAGTTTCAAGGGCCACCTCGGGTTCAGCCATGGGGTGTTGAGCCCCCCGGTGAAGAGGGGTCATAAACCTGCCGCCTGCTCGGACACTAAACTGGATCTTCATCTGAGCACGCAGCGCAGGAATGATGTCTTCCCTGCTGTACAGCTGTGAAGAGGACTGCCCGCGATGTCCTTGGCAAAGCTTTTCCACCTGTGTAATTTCAGGGCGCTGGCCAGCCCAGCTGAGCATGGTGGTTTTGAGCGAGTGCACCGTATAATTTAAAGTGGGGGCAGCGACCTCAGGGGGTTTGGAGCTCTTCCATGGGAGCGAGATAGCGTGGCGCAAATGACGCAATGCAGCAGCGTAGGACATGGGTTGCAAAGGCAACAAAGGTTCCCCCGAGCTATCAACAGCGAGAAGCAAGCTGGAGGGTAGCGGCACCTCGGGGTGCAGCTGCGAGTGTTTACCTGCCCAAGTGTCCAGCACGCAGAGAAACCTGTGGCACCAAGAGAAAGCCCCGTGACTCAAAAATCCATGAGCAAGAAGACCAAAGGGCTGTCCGTGGGAGCTGGTTTTAGTCTGAAAGCAAGAGCCACGAAGGGTATGGCCGTCATACGACAATGATCGCCACAGGACCCTCTGAGCATCCATGAACCGTAAACTGGACCACAAGATGAGGAGCATGCCCCCTAAAACGAGCACCTCAGCATCCGCGCAATCCCGCGAGAGCACTCTACGTTCGAGTTGTACCACTACGTAGAGCGAGAGCGGTACCGCCTCTTTCCTCTCTCTGGGTAATTTGGACTTCAAAAAGCTGCCAATGACTTGAGAATGGGCCACCGACAAACTGGCTACCTCGAGCACCTTATGGATCCAGCGACCAGCCTTGATAGCAGTAGCAGAATGCTGACCTGACTCGGGGTCTGCGGCTCTTGCAAGGCTCATAACCACTAGAACATCGGCTAACTCAAAAGCAGTGATGGAATCCAACCGGAGCTTGAGATCATCTAAGGTAGTCAGGACCGTGCGAAATGCAGAGCAGTAGCGAATGACGGTCGATGCCGCAATAGACAACATGCGGGACAGATGTTCCTGCCTACCTGAAGTAAGACCCTGGCCGATGGGGCTGAGAGAACCCAGCGTTGCAATGATACCGAGAAAGGCTTGCTTGGCAACTTGAGAGCGAGAGGCATTGATACTGATGCCTGCTTGCAGCTTCTGTTTTTCGGAAGGCATGGTTGACTGCTTATGAGCACGAGAACGGAAAGCTTGAGCTGCTCTCTCCAAGGCTGACGAATCAGAGACATCCGAGCCTACACAACCCCACGATCCCGAATCGCTGGAGGCAGAACTGAGCGCTGGTATGGGCAACGGGTGCGAGGCCGGAAGATGCGGCACACTTTGCACTCGATCGAAGCTAGGCGTGCTCAGGCCTTTGCCGGGCAAATCAGGGGCTTTAGGGCTAGGTCTGGGATTGGGAGGCGGTCTTGACTTCACTGACGGCACTGGAGGGTGATTTGCAGGCTTCGAGTCTGGATCAACTGGACGCTTCATCGCAAAAGAAATGTGACAGCTCAAGCAGAGTGTGCTGATCAAACTCTCTTCTGAACAATCAAGCGCGTGCAAGCAGTGATGCAAAGCTGCCGATACTTACTGCGGTACTGCAAATACAGATGGCTTCAATGCAGAAGCCCAGCACACAGACTGCCTAATACCTAATACTGGTACCGAGAGACGCAGTACACTGCAAGCAAAGCTGGCACACCGATCTCTGCACTGACAGGAATGCACTGACGCTCTACTCTCTGCTGAAGCACGGTCACAGGAAGCTTGCACAGTCAGCAACACAGTCACTGCACTGAGACACGCCGGCAGTCTGAAGAGCCCTCTGGATCTGAGGCTCCGAGACGGAGCCTGAATCCATGCACCCCCCCTGTGGGAGGCGCCCGCTCCCCCCCAAGGAGCTACCAGCTACGGCTGCCTAAAAAAGGACTGTGCAAGTGAAAGTGTGAAAGAGACTGAAAAGTGTTGCTGTAAAAGCTTAAGCTGTGAGTGTATGCAAAAGCTGTAGAAAGCATGAAAAGCATGAAAAGCTATAAAATTTTCAGCATGCCTAGCAAGCACAACTAGAGCCAAAATGTTGCAACAACATAAAGTTAGTAAAACAGGCGTGAACAAGTACACGAACCGTCAAATCCACCAGCTCTTCGACTGGCAGATTGTTCAGGTGGCGGGCATGAAAGGCAATCAAAACCAGCCGATCTCCATGCCAGGGCATAGTAGCATGCTGTTGCGATGGACTGAATCGAATCGGAGAGGTGACCTCCATTACGCTTCCCAGCGGTCCGTCTGCCTCTAGGCGAACACTCCCTTTTTCGTTCTGCAGCCAAATGCCTCCTCCATCGAAGGCAGAGCAGGGAACGAGCAAGTTGTTGCTGCCCGGGGCATTATGACTGTCTCGATGTGGGGAGGCTCCCGTGTTAAGCGACAGTGTGCAGGAGCTGAATCGATGTTCCGGATCGATGGCCTGAATGATCATGATCATGGCTAGGACCTGCGTGACCCGAGGATAATCCCTCATGTTCCGAGTGATGCCAACATTAGGGCCCCTCGCGCAGGCTCCTGTTGTGAAAGTCACTGGAGCAAGCTCGCCGGCTAGTGACTGCTGGGGAAACCTTTGTTGGCGGGACTGAAGCAAAAGCTGAGCTATGCGCAGAAAGTCCGCCCACTTGGCTTCCCCCCGCGCACAGGCACTGGTTTGCTAACAACTCAGCTTGATGCATATCCTCTGTGCTCGACCTAGCGATGGGCTCAATCAGGTACGTCTGCAGTTGCAAACAGGCCCGAAAGAATATGTCACTCTGTGCGTAGACTGAGACTGGCTCTTCCAGTGTTCTGTTCAAAGAGCCTGCCTATACATCTTGCGTGCACTGCGGCACATGCACTGCGCCAGCCGAGACCTGGTGAGCGGTGGTCGGCTGTTGCTCCATAGTCGTGTTTTCATCCGAGCTGTCGGTGAGGTCGATGCACTGATCCGCTGTGCAGGGTACTATAACGTCCTCTGGAAGCGAGCGCGAGCACGGCCCCCCGTGACATGACCACCTTGCATGTTCCTGTGCGGAGCTGGTGCTACTAAGCTGTGAGGCTTCCGACTCGACCCCGCTGCGGTGAGAAATAGGACAAGAGTTGTAGACTTCGGTACTAGACTATTTATTCTCTGAAGGGCAGCCAAACCGAGCTCCAGGCAAGTGCCATTGATGCAACAGCCTCATGTGGAGCAGTCGAGTAAAGCAACTATGGCAGTGACCTCGTGCTGCCTCATCGGGAGTCGCTCCTCGATGTGCCGACATTCGACCTGTCAGGGCTCCGCTGCAAAAACGTGTTAACCAGAGAAGCAAAGCAGATGTTTGACGGACTTTCCGCTTTTTCCAAAAACTCCTTAATGGCCCCCCTCGGCAGTTACTCCGCCGCTCTTTGGGAGTTCCTCCTCTCGAGCTCTACTACAAGGGGAGTGACTCCACCTTCTTCCCGCAGGGGAGTTTCTCCACCTGTGGGGGAGAGCTACTCTACCCCCGAACTCACCACTCCTCATTGACGAGCTCACTCAGCTTCAGGTCCCACTCTGCAATCGCCGCGTTAAACTCGGCGTCTTCCCTAAAGAAGCGCTGCCGCGTGAGCTCAGCATCCAGATCGAACGGATGTCGGATGTTATCCGGCAACAGAGACTGCGTATGCCCGAGAATCTGGGTTTCACGGGACGTTCCAAGTCGTAAAGGAAGCCCGCCAGCCTCGACCAGCCCAAATCTGTAGGTTCGCGCGACTTTGCCATCGTGTAGTGCATCATCGCGATCTGGCCGAGGGAGTGTCTCCGCTGCAGCTTGATTTCTCCCCACTCATCTCTCCCCTCAGGGTCTCGCAGTACGCATGCAGACGCTTCAGTTTGTCCGCGGGGAGTATCTCCGCCGCGAGGAGAAACAACTGTGCTTTGATCTTCACCATCTTCGCTTGGATCAGAGTCTGCACCTGCGTGATGTACGATCCGGGGAGTGAGTCACTACCGGACGGCACCTCAGTCACATGATACAGCGCTGCCAGAACCGGGAGGAGGACCTCGACCAACCTGGTGGGCTGAAGCACATATGCCATGCTCGACAAAGGCAGAAAGGGATTGCTGGGGACTCTTGAAAGTGGCGAGGCTGCAGAGGCTGCTGCTGACAATCAAGACACGCTCCGACTATGAACATGTTGACTCTTTGCATGCAGAAGAGCCCGGCCTTACGGGAGCAACTCCTCGTTTCAGGCCTGTACTGAACGCGCAATCAGTCAGAAGAGAGAGAGAGAAAGCTGAGCCTGCGACAACGGTGCGGGAGTTGCTCCTCGCTCCAACCTCAGAACCTGCGAATAGTGACGTTGCTCTTGGCGGGGCACCTATACGTGCCAGTACGCTTTATTTTTGAGAGCACTCGGTCGCTCCCCCTGTTCACCTGCTGCTGAGGTGAGCAAGAAGATATGTGGAATCATGCTAGCCTTTAGCAAAGCAAGTTACGAATTTGCTTGATAGCGTACCGGGCCACCTGTCATCTTGTCGCCGATGAGCCTTGACGACTTGAACATTTTCACCTGGGTCGTGTCTGCCTCGAGACGTGAGATAACGTCCCCCAGCCCGGAGACCAGTTGTGACGTGCTCAGCGGGTCCTCCAGGGACTCCACCATGGACTGACTGTCCGAGCTCCATTCAAAGTAAGGCCAGTCCTCGTGCATGGTAAGCACACCGTCTTGCTTTAGCTTTTGCTGCACCGCCTCTGACTGGCTCACCTTCATCACTCTCTGCTTGAGAGCTTGGAAGAAGCGAAGAGTCATCGCGTGTCTCGGAGGGGACTGCGGGGCCATCATGCCTCGTTGACGTTGGCTCTCTTCGTGAAGCTCCTGCAGGACTGAATGGGCCTCTGTGCGGACATACGAGATATAGCAAAGGTCAGATGTCATCGCAAGCAGTTGCTCATCATGTCGAATAACTAGCTTAGCCACTGCATTCACGAGGTTGTCTTCTGTCGTTTCAGAGTTCTTACCGTCTTTGCGCCGCTGTCCAGCTTGCTTGCCCTTGCCCTGTCCCTTGAGTGAGGGAGTTGCTCCACTCCTCGGACGCTTCTGGGGAGAATCTCCACCAGGTAGGTTTGGGGCCTCGCCACGCTTGGAGGATATGTCATGCGTGCTCCACGGACAAAGTCTTCCAGTGACATGATAGGCAACGCCTGGCTACAGCATGCGCGATCGCCTGAGAGAAGCAGCTGAGGGAATTGAGCAGCTTGTATGAGCGCCCTTGCTCCCAATTATTCTCAGTACAGCACCAGGTGGATGACATGACTTACGACTGTGGTCAAGCTTACTGGCGCTCAAGTAATAGGACATAGCAGTTGCCTGAGATCAGCGGATCTGTGAGCTGGCACGCAGACGGGGGTTTGGAGTCATCACCTAGGTACCACTGTGTGTCGGCTCGTACTAGGCTCCTGTAGTGACCTGAAGTGGGCTCTGCGCCCAGATGAACCACTCCGGCCCGCAGTCGGAAGGAATGTCATGGCAAGGTTAAGTCCTCGCCTTCAAAGACAGGGAGCAGCAGAGCCTCCGAGAGTTGAATGGGACTGCTATTCTTATCGTCCCCTGCGTACCGAGGCAAGGCAAGGAATACGAACTGCTCCGCTGCGACAAAAGCGTGCACTGGCGACTGACAGCTCCATTGGTTAATCATGCTTTGTAAGTCCGCGGCCAGAGGCACATTCAGAAAGACTGGGGAGGTCCCTTCCTCGTCAACTACATAGCCAGCCTCCATTGGAGACCGAGTCTCCCAGCATCCGACCTTGGTGCTTGAGAGGTTCGGGAGTATTGTGCTGAGAAACTCAGCTGCATCCTGCTGATTCCCGTCGAAGGACCAGCCTCGAGTGATGGATTCCAGGGAATGATGCTCGGGGGTAATGCGTGCTAGTTGACTGGCTCTGTATGCTTCCTGAAGTGCTTGCATCTCTGTCGATGGAACGACCCAGTGTAAAATTTGTAACACAGAGTTCGCATAACAATGATTGCGTCGATTTGCCAGTAGCCAAAATCTTTCCAGAACGAAAACTGGTGCCTGTAGCCCTACTTGCAGGGATCGAGGCGCTGGGTTTGTTTCGTCTTTGGCTTTGACTTGGCCTCGTAAGCTCTAGGTACCAAGTCCAGGCCTTGTCGTTGGGCTTCTTGGAGTACATGCGTTTGCAGGAGAGGAACGCACTGCTCTGAGTGCCTGCCTGGAGCATCAATCTTGGTTTGGCAGTAGCGACAGATGCTCCCCTTCTTCATCATGACCTTGTGAAGCTGAAGTCGTGGTGTTATGAGTTGTTGAACTCTGTGCATTACCTCAGGATGCTGGCGATTTAAGTGCTGCTTGACTGCTTTGTTGCCAGCTAGTGCTTGCCCACAGAGCGAACAACTCTCCATGAGCCAGACATGCAGATCCGGGCTCAAGGCGGCGGAAGCTGGGTCTCGTAAGGACTCCTGCTTGACTTTTTCATGCACCTGATCGAGTTCAGTAAGCGGAGGCTCTGCCTCTTGCGCGTTCTGGAGTAGCACACTTACGCGCGGACAAGTGGAAGCCTCGACATGTTGACGCAAAAAGAAATAGGATCGGAACATTCGTCCGCATGCTAGGCACTCCGGCGTACCTGCCTTGGAGTGCTTTTTGGGGTCAAACCGTGGTCCTCTCGGGAATAAGCGGACTCCCGGGTGATGCTTTTGCGAGTGCCGTGACCTTAGAGCCCCCGTGCCTATGAAAAGGGCTCCACATTCCGTGCACACTTGTTGTTGTGGCTCTGCTTCACTCGTTCTGATTGCGGCTTCAAGGTGAGGCATGCTGTCCGATAATCTCTCAGTTTTGGGCAGATAGTACTCCAAGAGCGCTGCTTTGTCCCCTTTGTGCTGTCGTTTGATAAATTGCTTCAGGCGCTGCATCACCTGGGCCCTGGCCGTCTTAAAGCCTCTGCGCTTAATGAACTGCTGATTTGTCTCATGCGTGTTCTGGGAGTAGCTCCTCAGAACAAAACGCAGCTGAAACATCATATGCGACTCTAGCTGGGCTAGGCCTTGCGGCGTCAGGCCCACCACGTGCAGGCCGTACATTGCCGAAGCCCATCTGCGCTTCTCAGTGATTGCACGGCTGTTTCGGACTGCATGTGCTACCTCCTTCAGTGCTGCTTTGCTGGCTTGCAGACGATGTCGCAGAGACTTCATCTCATATTCCTGGTAGGAGATTATGATTCCTAAATATGGGACCTGTTGTTTCAGTGCAATCAGCCTGCCGGATGGGAGCTGAGCATACTTGATCCCCTGCTTGGTGACTACTAGGCTTTGCCGGATCTGCTGTGCTGAGCCCCCTTGCAGTTGGAGAAGCAGCGCCGACTTTTCTGGGCTTACCTTAAAGCCTAGCTCCGTGAGCTGATCCAAGAGCAGGTCACAGAGGCGGAGCGATTCCTGGAGCTGTTGCTGATCATCAAAGTGTATCTGAAGAAGAGTATCATCCGCATACATCGTGAGGATCCGTTTTAGAGCTTCTAGATCGCAGTGCTCCCCCAGTCTACGAAAGAGGAGAAACGTGGCAAACGCAAAGAGAGATGGTGCCAGCTTGCAGCCTTGCTTGATTCCACGTTTAGTGGCAATACTGAATGCTTGGTCGCTGGCTGTCATGTCATAAAGAGCCTCTACGTGTAGTTTGCCCACGAGATCTATTAGAAAGGGGTCAGCCTCTGCGAGTTCTAGGGACTCTCTAAGACGGCGCCGATCCACCATGTCAAACGCCTTACTCATGTCGACACTGAATGTCAGACTGCCCTGTAACTTAAGGCCTCTGTGTCGCTGGTTGTGTCTGGCTCTAACCCTTGCTTCATCCACGTGTGTCAGCGCCTTGCAAATGGCCTCCTCGGTGCCTCTCCCCGGCACGAAGCCAAACTGTGACACCTCGGACATGGCAGTTTTGAGTGCAGGCTTGAGTTGATTCCGAAGATAACCAGCTAGCACTTTGCCCTCAGGAGCTATGACTCCAATCGGCCTCGGTGAGGCCGGCTTGTCCGGCTTTTTGGGAGGTTTGGGAAGCCAAGAGATGCTGGAGCTGGTTATTTTGGGATCCATTCGTGGTGCCTGAGCCTCTTTGTTCAGGAGGAGGGAGATGTGCTGCTGAGCTACGGGTCCAAGGGATCTCCAGGCTACTATCGGCGGGCAGTTTCTCGGTACTGCCTTGCCCAGCTTGATTGAGCGAAGCTGCGCCATTACATCTGAGGGGGTCATGCCTAGAGCACCACTGGTGCCCTGCAGCTGGAAGTCCTCTCCGTCCTCTCCCGTCCCAAACAGGTCCTTTGAATATTCCTCGAGGACCCGACGTTCTTCCTTGGCTGTGAGAAATCGGCCCTGCTCATCACGAAGCTGCACTCTTTCATTTGGCTTGCCTTTCTTAAAAGCTTTGTAGAGGGAGTGGCTCCCATCTTTAGTGCTTTTAGCCTCGGCTTGAGCTAGCTGTTCGTCTATTAGTGTTTGGCGCTGCTCAAACTTGCGCTGCTTCGCTGTCCGAGCTTCCGCGCTTTGGCGCGCAAGTGCTGCCCAGGTGCGCCAGACTATACGTTGCTTGAGTTGCCGGTGCAAATCAGCCACTGCTAGGAGTATTTCAGGAAGGCTTCGTAACATCTTTCGATACTCCCACAGACTAGCGCTGGAGCGAAGGAGCGCTGTTTTCTGCCTCGGAAACTCTGCTTGCATCGCTGTCTCCATGGAGGTCCGAAGGCGCTCCCATGAAGGCTCCCGTTCTGCTAAGTCATCATCAACCTGGCGCGCATAGTTGGCTATGCTCTCAGATTCAATCCGATAGCAGTCTTCCATGGCTACCTGATCATACGCTTTCTTTGGCTGCGCGGAGAAGCTCCTGCTGTGAATCAGCTTCCCTTGGAGAGGGAAATGACGGCTACCATCACGCCAACTGGCAACTGGAAACTGTCGGCAGGGAGAGCAGCTCTTCCCCGGTCCACGTGCCTGACTTTGTCTCAGGAGCACAAAGTCAATTTGACTAATGGAGTTCCCCTGGACATGGGTGGCAGGCTTTCGAGCCGACCATGTATTTGCCGCCAGTAGCTTGTGTTGTTCCAGTAATCTGTGGAGGTCCTTCGTGCCCCGCTGTCCTAACCGACTGACTCCAATTGTGCAGGGACCGACAAATTTCCTGTCAGTTTTTAACGAGGTATTGAAATCCCCTGCGACTATCAAGGAATTACGTTGTGGAAGGCATGCAACTGCCTGTGAGAGCCTATCCAGAGCAGCTTTACGTTGCTCCTGATTTTTCGTCAGGGTTTGTTTTGATCTCCAAACGAATTGGTAAAATGAGATCACATCCATGGAAAACTGCTCCCCCGGAATTCTTACGTGTAACACCCGACCTGGCAGGATCTCATTGAAACGAATATCCTTCGCTTTGCACAGGGAGTTATGCACCATGATCATGACGCCTGTGCCCTGTTCATTATGCGTGGCAGAGCTGACCACATGCCAACAAGACTTGCTGAATTGCCAGCTCCCTCTCCAATGAGTTTCTTGGACAACAATGAGCTTCACATCTGAGTATGCATCCCCGTCTCTAGCAGGGAGAGTAACTCTTCCCATATACTGCTGTAGTCAGCGCCCCTGCGTTCCAGGACAGGTATCGAATTTCGTCTTTTGTTCGAAATTATGTTGGCTTTGGCTTTTTGGGCTGCTCAGATCGAGGAACAGCCGGAGTACCTCCAAGCTGTTGTAGGGTGAGACTCTTACTTCTGTAGAAGGCTACTCCGTTCTTCT